>CAUYRH010072741.1:0-24110 GCA_963574655.1 Perodicticus potto
GGGCGCCTGTAGTCCCAGCTACTTGGGAGGCAGAGGCAGGAGACTCGCTTGAGCCCAGGAATTGGAGGTTGCTGTGAGCTGTGATGTCACAGTACTCTATCCAGGGTGACAGCTTGAGGCTCTGTCTCAAAAAAAAAAAAATCATGGGGCAGAATCAGCAGAAAACCTCCAGTAACATGAACAACCAGAGTAGATCAACCACACCCAGGGAACAATTTGGCGGACACAACTGAAGATCCTATTCATAAACAGATGGCTGAGATGTCAAAAACAGAATTCAAAATTTGGATTGCAAATAAAATCAATAGAATAGGGGAAAAGTTGGAATTAGAAATTCAGGGAGCATTTCAAAAATTATCTCAAGAATTCAAGGAATTCAAAGACAAAATGAACAAAGATTTTGACAAATTGAAACAAGAAGTTGCAGCCCTCAAAGATCTGAGAAATACAGTAGAATCCCTCAGTAACAGAATGGAGCAAGCAGAAGAAAGGATTTTTGACATTGAAGACAAAACTTTTGAACACTCCCATACTTTCAAAAAGGAAGAGAAATGGAAGGAAAAAACAGATAATTCTCTCAGAGAGCTCTGGGATAATTCGTAAAAAAACAATATTCGCCTCAGAGGATCCCTAAAAGCGACGAAGTGGCTTCACAAGGCACAGAGTCTCTTCTTCATGAGATTATGAAAGAGAACTTCCCAGACATGCCAAGAGATTCTGAAATTCAGATAGCAAGACAGTTTCAGAAACCCAGCATGACTCAACCTGAATAAGACATCCACCAGGCACATTATAATTAGCTTCACTAAAGTTAATATGAAGGAGAAAATTCTGAAAGCACCCAGATATAAAAAAACCATAACCTACAAGGGGGAGAATATTAGAATAACTGCAGAACTCTTGGCTCAAACCTTTCAAGCTAAAAGAGGATGGTCATCACTTTTAATCTCCTAAAACAAAATAACTCGCAACCCAGGATCCTGTATCCAGCTAAACTGAGTTTCATTCATGATGGAGAAATTAAATACCTTAATGACATCCACATGTTGAAGAAATTTGCCATAACTAAACCAGCTCTCCAGGATATTCTCAGACCTATCTTTCATAATGACCAGCATAATCCTCCACCACAAAAGTAAACTCACTCAAAAACTTTTGATCAAATTCCAACTTCCACAGTCATGAAAGCATTAAAAATGTTCACTGGACTTTCAAAAGGCTTATCAATATTCTCAATTAATGTGAATGGTTTAAATTGTCCTCCAAAGAGGCACAGGTTGGCTGACTGGATACAAAAACTCAGGCCAGATATTTGCTGCATGCAATAATCTCCTCTTATCTTAAAAGATAAATATAGACTCAAGGTGAAGGGATGGTCATCTATAATCCAGGAAAATGGAAAACAAAAAAGCAGGTGTTGTGATCTTATTTGCAGATACAATAGGCTTTAAACCAACCAAAGTAAGGAAGGATAAGGATGGACACTTCATATTTGTTAAAGGTGATACTCAATATGATGAGGTATCAATTATTAATATTTATGCACCCAACCAGAATGCACTTCAATTTATAAGAAAAACTCTAATGGACATGAGTAACTTGATTTCCTCCAGCTCCTTAGTAGCTGGAGATTTTAATACTCCTTTAGCAGTGTTGGATAGATCCTCTAAGAAGAAGCTAAGAAAAAAATTTTAGATTTAAACTTAACCATTCAACAATTGGATTTAACAGACATCTACAGAACATTTCATCCCAACAAAACTGAATGCACATTCTTCTCATCAGCCCACAGAACATACTCCAAAATTGATCACATCCTAGGTCACAAGTCTAACCTCAGCAAATTTAAAAGAATAGAAATTATTCCTTGCATCTTCTCAGACCAGCATGGAACAAAAGTTGAACTTAATAATAACAGGAATCTGCATACTCATACAAAAACATGGAAGCTTCATAACCTTATGCTGAATGATAGATAGGTCATAGACAAGATTAAGGAAATTACCAAATTTTTGTAACAAAATGACAGTGAAGACAAAAATTATCAGAATCTCTGGGATACTACAAAGGCAGTCCTAAGATTGAAATTTATAGCACTGCAAGCCTTCCTCAAGAGAACGGAAAGAGAGGAAGTTAACAACTTAATGGGACATCTCAAGCAACTGGAAAAGAAAGAACAATCCAACCCCCAACCCAGCAGGAGAAAAGAAATAACCAAAATTAGAGAAGAACTAAATGAAATTGAAAACAAAAGAATTATACAACAGATCAATAAATCAAAAAGTTGGTTTTTTGAAAAGGTCAATAAAACAGATAAACCTTTGACTAACCTAACCAGGAAAAAAAAAAGTAAAATCTCTAATTTCATCAATCAGAAATGGTAAAGACAAAATGACAACAGACTCCTCAGAAATTCAAAAACCCTTAATGAACATTACAAGAAACTTTACTCTCAGAAATATGAAAATCTCAAGGAAACTGACCAAAACTTGGAAGTATGCCACCTTCCAAGACTTAGCCAGAATGAAGTGGAAATGTTGAACAGGCCGATATCAAGTTCTGAAATAGCATCAACTATACAAAATCTCCCTAAAAGAAAAGCCCGGGACCAGATGGCTTTACATCAGAATTCTACCAAACCTTGAAAGAGGAACTAGTACCTATACTCAACCTTTTCCAAAATATAGAAAAAGAAGGAATACTACTCAATACATTCTATGAAGCAAACATCACCTTGATCCCTAAACTAGGAAAAAAACCAACAAGAAATGAAAATTATAGACCAATATCACTAATGAATATTGATGCAAAAATACTCAATAAGATCCTAACAAACAGAATCCAGCAACACATCAAACAAATTATACACCATTACCAAGTGGGCTTTATTCCAGGGTCTCAAGGCTGGTTCGATATATGTAAATCTATAAATGTAACTCAGCCCATAAACAAATTAAAAAATAAAGACCATATGATTCTCTCAATTGATGCAGAAAAAGCTTTTGACAATATCCAGCATCCCTTCATGCTCAGAACACTTAAGAAAATTGGTATAGAAGGGACATTTCTTAAACTGATAGAGGCCATCTACAGCAAACCCACAGTCAATATCGTATTAAATGGAGTTAAATGGAAACCATTTCCACTAAGATCAGTCAACAGGCAAGGTTGCCCATTGTCTCCATTGCTCTTTAACATTGTAATGTAAGTTTTAGCCATTGCAATTAGGGAAGAAAAGGCGATCAAGGGTATCCAAATAGGGTCAGACGAGATCAAACTTTCACTCTTCACAGATGATATAATTGTGTATCTGGAAAACACCAGAGATTCTACTACAAAACATTTAGAAGTGATCAAGAAATACAGCAGTATCTCAGGCTACACTCATAAATCTGTAGCCTTTATATACCAACAATAGCCAAGCTGAAAAAAACAGTCAAGGACTCTATTCTTTTCACAGTAGTGCCAAAGAAGATGAAATATTTGGGCATTTACCTAACAAAGGACATGAAAGATCTCTATAAAGAAAACTATGAAATTCTAAGAAAAGATAGAGGTGAAGATGTGAGCAAATGGAAAAACATTCCATGCTCATAGCTGGGAAGAATCAACATTGTTAAAATGTCCATACTACCCAAAGCAATATACAATTTTAATGCAATTCCTATTAAAGTTCCATTGTTATATTTTAAAGACCTCGAAAAAATTATATTTTGTTTTATATGAAATCAGAAAAAACCTCAAATAGCCCAAGACATTACCTAGAAATAAAAACAAAGCAGGAGGAATCATGCTATCAGACCTGAGACTGTACTATAAATCAATAGTGATCAAAAAAGCATGGTACTAGTAAAAACATAGGGATAGATGTATGGAACAAAATAGAGAACCAAGAGATGAATCCACCTACGTACCGTTATTTGATCTTTGGCAAGACAATTAAAAACATTCAGTGGGGAAAAGACTCCCTATTTAACAAATGGTGCTGGATGAACTAGCTAGCGACCTGTAGAAGACTGAAACTGGACCCACACCTTTCACCATTAACTAAAATAGACTCTCACTGGATTAAAGACTTAAACTTAAGACATGCAACTATAAAAATACTAGAAGAAAGTGCAGGGAAAACTCTTGAAGGAATTGGCCTGGGCGAATATTTTATGAGGAGGACTCCCCAGGCAATTGAAGCAATATCAAAAATACTGGGACCTTATCAAACTAAAAAGCTTCTGCACAGCCAAGAACACAATAAGTATAGCAAGCTGACAGCCCTCAGGATGGAAGAAAATATTTGCAGGTTATGCCTCGGACAAAGGTTTAATAATCAGAATCCACAGAGAACTCAAACATATTGCAAGAAAATAACAAGTGATCCCATCTCAGGGTGGGCAAAGGACTTGAAACTTCTCTAAAGAAGACAGGCGCACAGCCTACAGACACATGAAAAAATGCTCACCATCCTTAATCATCAAAGAAATGCAAATCAAAAACTACTTTGAGATACCATCTAACTCCAGTAAGGTTAGCCCACATAACAAAATCCCAAAACCAGAGATGCGGGCGTGGATGTGGAGAAAAGGGAACACTTCTACATTTCTGGTGGGAATGCAGACTAATACATTCCTTTTGCAAGGATGCTTGGAGAATACTTAGAGTTTTAAAAATAGACCTACAATTCAATCCTATAATTCCCTACTAGGTATATATGCACAAGACCAAAAATCATATTATAACAAAGATATCTGTACCAGAATGTTTATTGCAGCACAATTCATAATTGCTAAGTCATGGAAGAAGCCCAAGTGCCCATTGACCCACAATGGATTAATAAATTGTGGTATCTGTACACCATGGAATATTATGCAGCCTTAAAGAAAGATGGAGACTTTACCTTTTGCATGTTTACATGGATGGAGCTGGAACATATTCTTCTTAGCAAAGTATCTCAAGAATGGAAGAAAAAGTATCCAAAGTACTCAGCCCTACTGTGAAGCTAATTTGTAGCTGTCATATGAAGGATATAACCCAATTATAGCACAAGAATATGGGGAAAGGGGCAAGGGAGGGAAGGGGAGGGGGGATGGCTAGAGGGAGGGTAATTGGTGGGGCCATACCTACGGTACATCTCACTCAGAAGGGTACAAGTGAAACTTACTAAATGCAGATTACAAATGTCTTCATATAATAACTAAGAAAATGCCATTAAGACTATGTTAAAAAGTTTGATGAAAATATTTCAGATTATATATGAAACCAGTACATTGTACATAGAATTAGTATGATTGTACTCATGTACACAGCTATGATTTAACAAAAAAAAAGAAAAAAAAATATATATATATATATGTATATGCAAGGCCAGGGGTGGTGGCTCACGCCTACAATCCTAGCACACTGGGAGGCCAAGTCAGTAGTTCAAGACCAGCCTGAACAAAAGCAAGACCCCATCTGTACTAAAAACAGAAAAATTAGCTGGGTATTGTGTTGTGGCAGATGCTTATAATCCCAGCTACTTGGGAGGCTGAGGCAGAAGGATCACTTGAACCTAAAAGTTTGAGGTTGCTATGAGCTAAGCTGACTCCATAGCACTCCAGCCTGTGCGACAGATGTATATTCACAGATGTTCATAGCATTATTCATAACCAAGGAGAACAATCCAAATTTCCATCAACTGATGAACAGATAAATAAAATGTGGCATATCCATACAATTAGTTATTATTTGAAATAAAAAGAACATCAAACTTTGAAACAATTATGTTTAGTAAAAGAAATCAGTCACCGATGACCACCTATTGTATGATTCCATTTATATGAAATGTTCAGAACAGGCAAGTCTCTAAAGACAGAATAGAAGTTAGCGGATGCCTAGGACTAGGTGCCAAGGAGGAGGGTTTAAGAGGTGACAGTTAAAGGGATTTCTTTCTGAGGTGAATAAATGGTCTAAAATTGATGTGGTGATGATTGGATAACTTTGTGAACATATTAAAGTTATTGAAAGAGTTATTGTGCTCTTTTAATGGGGTGAACTATATAGACGATAATTATAACTGAATAAAGTTCTCACCAAAAAACAATAAAATCAAAAGCAGAAACAGACATAAATCTAACAAAACATGTACAGGAGACATATTCTGCAAATTATAAAAACCTGTTGGAAGAAATAAAAGATCCAAATAAATGGAGAGATATACCACAGTCACGGATGGAGTAGACAAAAACTAGAAACAATAGACATGTCCTTCAACAGGACAAATGTCTAACACACTCGGCACAGTCATGTAACGGAGTACTACTCAGCAGTGAGAGAGCACTACTCAGCAGTGACAGGGCACTACTCAGCAGTGAGAGAGCACTACTCAGCAGTGACAGGGCACTACTCAGCAGTGACAGGACACTACTCAGCACTGAAAGGGCACCACTCAGCACTGACAGGGCACCAATCATCAGTGACAGGGCACCACTCAGCACTGACAGGGCACTACTCAGCAGTGACAGGGCACTACTCAGCACTGACAGGACACTACTCAGCACTGACAGGGCACTACTCAGCAGTGACAGGGCACTACTCAGCAGTGACAGGACACTACTCAGCAGTGACAGGGCACTACAAAGCAGTGACAGGAAACTACTCAGCAGTGACAGGATACTACTCAGCAGTGAGAGAGCACTACTCAGCACTGACAGGGCACTACTCAGCAGTGACAGAACACGAGCAGTGACAGGGCACCGCTCAGCAGTGACAGGGCACTACTCAGCAGTGACAGGACACGAGCAGTGACAGGGCACCGCTCAGCAGTGACAGGGTACCGCTCAGCAGTGACAGGGCACCGCTCAGCCCTGACAGGGCACCGCTCAGCACTGAGAAGGCACCACTCAGCAGTGACAGGGCACCACTCAGCAATGACCAAGCACCACTCGGCAGTGACAGGGCACCGCTCGGCAGTGACCGGGCGCCGCTCAGCACTGACAGGGCGCCGCTCGGCAGTGACAGGGCACTACTCAGCCCTGACAGGACACTACTCAGCAGTGACAGGGCAACTCAGCAGTGATAGATCAACTAGTAACTAGGCAACACCTATTGATTGCAAAGCCATGGTGCTTAGTTTAAATTTTCTTTAGAAAAGCCTGTGAAAAGGTTACACACTGCATGATTACACTTATAAAACTTATTCAAAACAACATAAATAGCAATGGAGAACAGGTTAGTAGCTACTAGAAGAGAAAAACTGGTGAAGAGTGGTACAACTGCAAAGGGACCGTACAAGGGCAATCTCTGTGGTGAGAGAATAGTCTTGGATATTTATTGTGGTAGTAGTTAAACAAATCAATGCACTGACCCAGACACTTACATGTATGAGTGAAAATAAAAACTGCTGGTGAATATGGAGTAAGGTCTATAGTGTAGCTGACCGAAATGACAGCTTCCTAGTCACATTGTGATACAGTGATGTAAGATGTCATCATTAGAGGAGGCTGGAATAAGGGTTCAAGTGACTCTATGTACCATTTGTGCAACTTTCTATGAGTCTATAATCATTTTAAAGTTAAAAATTAAAAAAAGACCACATGGTGACAAAAATAAAGAAGCATAACTAAAATCAAACATACTAGTGGTATTAGTGAAGGGTATCAGTAAATGTACATGGACTTAACACATTAAAATAAAAAGATTTCTGATCAATTCACCAAAATAAAACCCAACTTCATTTTGTATATGAGACAGAAACAAAAGCTAAAGACATACTAGGCAAATGTAAACAAAAAGAAAGACTTACAATCTTGACATTTCAAAAATATAGAACTCTAGCTAAAGGACATAAATAAAATGAAAGATATACTGTTTAATGCTAAAAATACCACCTGTGACTTGGTGCCTGTGGCTCAATGGGCTAGGGTGCCAGCCACGTACACCTGAGCTGGCAGGTTCGTATCCAGCCCGGGCCCACCAAACAACAATCACGGCTGCAACCAAAAAAAACATGGCCGGGCACTGTGGCCTGTAGTCCTAGCTACTTGGGAGGCGGAGGCAGGAGATTCACTTGAGACCAGGAATTGGAGGTTGCTGTGAGCTGTGATGCCACAGCACTCTGTCCAGGGTGACAGGTTGAAGCTCTGTCTCAAAAAAAAATAAAAATAAAAATAAAGATACCACCTGAAAATGAAGATACAACCTAAATAACACAATCAGTACCACAGATCTTATGGCTACTTATCAACCTCTGAACCCTCATAATAGAGAATGTACCTTTTCCTCAAGCATTCATAAAACAATCACAAAACTAGGCATAAATTAAGCCACAAAGACAATTTTATTAAGTCCATGTAAAGGAAATATTGCCAACAATATTCTCAGGGAAGAATGCAATAAAACGAGAAATTAATATCAAAGAGGCTCTTCCATATTCTTTTTTTTTTTAGAGACAGAGTCTCATTTTATCACCCTTGGTCGAGTGCTATGGCATCACAGCTCACAGCAATCTCCAACTCCTGGGCTTAGGCAATTCTCTTGCCTCAGTCTCCCGACTAGCTGGGACTACAGGTGCCCGCCACAACACCCACCTATTTTATCTTACAGTTTGGCCAGGGCCAGATTCAAACCTACAACCCTCAGTTTATGGGGCCAGCGCCCAACCCACTGGGCCACAGGCGCCCCCTGGCCCTTCCATATCTTAAACTCACTACTAAAGAATTCTGTGTCAAAGGAGAAACACTAAGGGGTGGCACCTGTGGTTCATCGAGTAGGGCGCCAGCCCCATATACTAAAGGTGGCAGGTTCAAACCCAGTCTCGGCCAAACTGCAAAACAGAAAAATAGCCAGGCATTGTGGTGGACGCCTGTAGTCCCAGCTACTGGGGAGGCTGAGGCAAGAGAATTGCCTAAGCCCAGGAGCTGGAGGTTGCTGTCAGCTGTGTGACACGGCACGCTACCCAAGGTAATAAAGTGAGACTCTGTCTCTACAAAAAAAAAAAAAAAGAGAGAGAAACATTAAAATAGCACTTTCCAGAAAATAACAAAAATACCCCAAATCAGAATCAACAAGATATAATTAAAGCAGTGATCAGAAGAAATTTATAGTTTTAAATACTTACAGCGAATTAAAGAATGAAAATAAAAAAATCAGACATCAAACTAAAAGTTTTTAAAAGGAAAGCAAATTAAACACAAGTAGAAGAAAAAACAACATTAATTAGAAACTAAAACTAAGAAAACACAGAACTTATAAATAAGATGATACATTGAAAATTATTGTTAGTACTAACTTAATTAAAAAAGGAATGGCACAATTATATAATGTAAAGAAGCTGAGAAATATCATTGAAAACAGAAAATTCAGCCAAATCATAACTAGCTATTTTGTAAAATTCCACCCAAATAAATATAAAAATCTTTTTAAATAAATAATTTCTGAAAAATGGATAATTTTTCAAAGACACATAACTTTCTAGCTCTTAGACAAAGTGACTACAACTATTCAGTGAGCTGAAAGCTTAAACAGAAAATTTTCATAGAGAAAACATAACTTTTTCTAAGAACCACGACCCAAAAGAGTCATCATATCCACAGTGATCAAAACAGCATGGTACTGGCACAAAAACAGAGAGGTAGATGTTTGGAACAGAATAGAGAACCAAGAGATAAATCTAGCTACTTACCATTACTTGATCTTTGACAAGCCAATTAAAAACATTCAGAGGGGAAAAGACTCCCTATTTAACAAATGGTGCTGGGTGAACTGTCTGGCGACCTGTAGAAGACTGAAACTGGACCCACACCTCTCACCGTTAACTAAGGTAGACTCTCACTGGATTAAAGATTTAAACTTAAGACATGAAACTATAAAAATATTAGAAGAAAGTGCAGGGAAAACTCTTGAAGGAATCGGCTTGGGTGAATATTTTATGAGGAGGACTCCCCAGGCAACTGAAGCAGTATCAAAAATACACTACTGGGACCTGATCAAACTAAAAAGCTTCTGTACAGCCAGAAACATACTAAGTATAGCAAGCAGACAGCCCTCAGAATGGGAGAAAATATTTGCAGGTTATGCCTCTGACAAAGGTTTGATAACCAGAATCCACAGAGAACTCCAACGTATTAGCAAGAAAAGAACAAGTGATCCCATCTCAGGGTGGGCAAAGGACTTCAAGAGAAACTTCTCTAAGGAAGATAGGCGCACAGCCTACAGACACATGAGAAAATGCTCACCATCCTTAATCATCAGAGAAATGCAAATCAAAACTACTTTGAGATACCACCTAACTCCAGTAAGATTAGCCCACATCACAAAATCCCAAAACCAGAGATGTTGGCATGGATGTGGAGAAAAGGGAACACTTCTACACTGCTGGTGGGAATACACTAATACGTTCCTTTTGGAAGGATGTTTGGAAAGTACTTAGAGATCTAAAAATAGACCTGCCATTCGATCCTATAATTCCTTTACTAGGTTTGGTGGGGCCACACCTATGGTGCATCTTAGAAGGGTACAGGCAAAATTTACTAAATGCAGAATAGAAATGTCTTCATACAATAAGAAAATGCATAAAGGCTATATTAAACAGTGTGATGAAAACATTTCAGATGGTATATAAAATCAGCACATTGTACCCCTTGATTGCACTAATGTACGCAGCTATGATTTAATTAAAAATCATTAAAATCATTAAAATGTTTTGTAAGAAAAAAAAATTCAAACAGTACCAAAAAAATGCAAAAAAAAAAAAAATATTTTCATAGTAAATGAGAAAAATCTCATGAATGGTATGGTAACTAGGTGGATGAAAATATCTCCGATTGTATGTCAAGCCCGCACACTGTACCCCATGATTGAATTATTGTACACAGCTATGATTCAATAAAAGAAAAAAAAAAACATTTAGCTAAGAAGTTGTAGAGACTAATATCACCCAGAAAAAAAAAAAAAAAAACAGAGTCATCATGCTCAGAAGGCTTCATAGAAGCTAGAAACCATAATTCAATGGCCAAAAATTTCACTGCTACTTAAACTAAGGAAAATGGAAGAAAATTGCTGACGTATTAACTAAAGTGAATGTGACAATGACACCCTCACCTGACAAAGTCACTAGCCAGGCTCATAGATGATCAAATGAGGTTCAGTCCAGCAAAGTCATGATTGTGAAACATCAGAAAATCCATTGAACTGATTCATGATAAATAATAAACGTATTGGAAATACCTAGTGATCATCACCATAATTACATATTCAAACTTGGAACCATCAAGATATGGACCCCCCTGATGGCCTCAGCATCACCTATATATATTGTTAGGAATTTTTAATTTGAATCTAATCAAGCCTTTAAACCAAACTTTAAGTTGATAGGAAATACACAAGATAAATGAACCAACTAAACAATTCCCTGAATTAATAATTCCGACAATTTCTTTCTTTCTTTTTTTTTTCTTTTTTTTTTGTAGAGACAGAGTCTCAATTTATCGCCCTCAGTAGAGTGTCGTGGCATCACCCAGCTCACAGCAACCTCCAACTCCTGGGCTTAGGCGATTCTCTTGCCTCAGCCTCCCGAGTAGCTGGGACTACAGACACAAGCCACAAGGCCTGGCTATTTTTTTGTTGCAGTTCAGCAGGGGCCAGGTTTGAATCCATCGCCCCTGGTATATGGGGCCGGTGCCCTACTCACTGAGCCACAAGCACTGCCCTGAATTAATAATTCTAACAAACCAGAAGTGTATTACATACAATAAGACAACTGTCCTGGTCACCTCCATTAGTTGATACTGTTGAGGAAAAAGGTGGGGAGACTATCCTAGATTAAAAGAAAATAAAGAAATGCAAAAACATACATAAACTGTCACTGGATTCTAGTTCAAAAAATGCTATAAAAGCCATTTTAGGATAATATAGACTGGCTGTTTCTAGCATACTGACTTGATTTTGCTGAGGTCGTAATATCCATCAGTCCTTTTAGCTTAGTAATTCTAATAATCTTAAAGTATGACATAATCAAACAGAGCACCACAAAAATTTAGATCTATTTAACTGTATTTAAAAAGTGCATTAAGGCTCAGTGCCTGTAGCTCAAGTGGCTAAGGCATCAGCCACATACACCAGAGCTGGAGAGTTTGAATCTAGCCTGGGCCTGCCAAACAACAATAACGACTACAACCAAAAAAATAGCTGGGTGTTGTGTTAGGCGCCTGTAGTCCTAGCTACTCGGGAGGCTGAGGCAAGAGAATCACCTAAGCCCAGGAGTTGGAGGTTTGCTATGAGCTGTGACACCACAGCACTCTACCCAGGGTGACAACCTCAAGTCTCAAAAAAAATAAAAATAAAAGAACAAAAAGTGCATTAAAAGTGACTTCAGGTAGTTTAAGTAAATATTTGGTTACATGATAAGATCTATTCATACCGGAAACAAGATGGCGGGCTCACGGTGAGGCGCTGTCAAGGGATGAAAATTGATTTTTCCTAAAAGCAAATTTTAAAAGCAGTGTTTCTTCAAACCATCGTTTTTCATAACT
The DNA here is from genome assembly GCA_963574655.1 of Perodicticus potto. Taxonomy (NCBI): domain Eukaryota; kingdom Metazoa; phylum Chordata; class Mammalia; order Primates; family Lorisidae; genus Perodicticus; species Perodicticus potto. Next base: position 12,504 of record CAUYRH010072741.1, read on the forward strand.
ATCTTGATACACCATGGCTGGAGCAGCAGCAAAATGGGTGATATCAAAGAGAAGTATCTTGAAACGTTTATTTCCAATCCAAGCAAAGTAGAGCTTGCTTTGACATCTGATGGCAAGACAATAGTATGCTACCACCCTTCTGCGGACATTCCATATGAACACACAAAACCTATTCCTCTGCCAGATCCTGTGCGTAATAATGAAGAAACACATGATCAAGTGCTGAAAACTAGATTAGCAGAAAAAAGTGAACGCCTTGAACAAGGACCCATGATAGAACAACTTAGCAAAATGTAAAACTAAGCACCGTTGGTATCCTCATGGACAGTATCACACTCGCAAGAAACCGAATCCTCCAAAGGACAGATGATACTGAGGTTTTCCGGGGAATCGGAGGGAAACGTGCCTGCTATGCCATTTGAGAAAATGCAATCTGGTATATTCATTAACATGTTGTATAGTAAAATAGTAATAATAAAATGCCTTTTCATGTAAAAAATAATAATAATAATAAAGTTTACTTTAAAAAAAATAAATAAAAAGAACATAGGTGTGGTATTTTTCATTTTTGTTTTCAGAGTACAAAGGTACATATAAAGTACAGTATCAACATTCTTGTGTTCCTCATAGTGACAAGGAAAATGGATTTTTTTTAGAAATTAAAAAAACTACTACAGAAATATATTTGATGTCTTAAAAATATTGCTAGCCTAATGGAAGTGACAGAATGACTTAAGCTGGCCCTGACCAAAAATGCCACTTGACTGCTCACCATGCAGCCACTTGCTACATTTTTTGACACCTTTCCTGATTCTTTGGTTTTAACTTCTGTCACTACATTTTTCTTTTTTTTCCTTTTCCTTTTTTTTTGGAGTCTCACTTTTTTGCCCTTGGTAGAGTTCTGTGGCATCATAGCTCACAGCAACCTCAAACTCTTAGGTTTCTCTTGCCTCAGCCTCCTGAGGAGCTGGGAAAACAGGCACCCACCATGCCTGGCTATTTTTTAGAGGCAAGGTCTCACTCTGGCTCAGGTTGGTCTCGAACCTGTGAGCTCTGGCAATCCACCTGCCTCAGCCTCCCAGAATGCAGGGATTATAGGTGTGAGCTCAGCTCTTTTATTTCTGACATCACACTAGATGCTTATGTTTGACTTCTGAACCTATGGCATTTGTACCTTAGCAAAGGATTATAAAAATACATATTAAAGGGGGAGGGGCAAGATGGCCAACTAGAGACAGCTTTCACCTGAAGCTTCCGTCCAGAAGCAGAAAAACTGGACTGAAATGAACTCAGAGAAGTCAAAACTGGGGAGTTGAACATAAGGAGAAGAAATCAAGCTGCACATTATCCCCACTGAGAAAAACTGAAAGGGAGAGAAAGAGGAAGAAAGATAACAGAGACCAGATATAAAGCAACCAGACTGAAGGTGCCTGGTGCCAAAAGGGAAGGGAGATCACTCAACAAGGAAGCCCACTGCTGGACTGCCGTGAGCAAACAGGGAACAAAGGACCACTTATTTCACCACATGGGAGAGACCTTCAAGTCCCAATTGTCCTGCACATAGGAATTTCCACCTCTGGGTCCCCATCCTGCCTCTCTCCTCAGGCCTGAGCCCACCCTTCTCCTCTGGGTGCCTGATAAGACTGCCTCCTACAGAGGCCACTGTGTTTGCTGAGAACTCTGTGAGACCTCTACATTGTGTGGACCACTGAGCCAAGTAGAACATCTGCCCCCCACAACCCTCCTACACCCTTGCTACAAGAGGAAATTGTGATGTGCAGCACTAATTTTGATGTGGTGTGATCTCTCCTGGCTCTCCCTCATGCTAGTGGGGAAATTTCCCCTCCCCTCTGGAGGGGACCTGCCCAGTATCTGTCCCTGGTGACACCAGATCCCTTCCTGCCAACTTGGAGAGAGACAGACTAACCCAGGGAAAGTCCAGAAACAGCATACTCCTCCCCAGATGCAAGTCTGCAGATTCCTCTCCTGCAGGCTCCACTGGCAGCAGCCCTGGGTTGGTGGGTAATTTGAATTTGTTTGCACAAGAGGGGTTGGTGCTGTGGGGTGGGGAACAGTTGGTCTGTCCAGGGATTCTCCTCCTCCAGCTATTGCTGGCAAGGGCCACAATGGTTCTAATCTTTTACAGCTGAGACTCCAGCGAAACATAGGGGGGCTCCTTTAAACTCTGTGGAGGACAGGCTGACAACAGGACAGAATCAGTTTGCACTATCTAAGAAAGGCCAGCCCTCAAAGACTGTCACTGCCACCCCAAAAGAGAGCTTCATGAGGCTATGGGAGAAGGACCACAAGGCTCCAGCTCATCATTGCAGAAGGGATGGTAAGCTCCATTTCTTCAGCCTCCAGATCTGGTATCACCTTGCCAGTTTTAGTTGCCATATAGGTCTCTGGGGTACAGCCTAAAGATCCCAAATTAGATGTCTCCATAACTACATAGGGACAACCTAACATTTCTGCTAAAAAGGTATAACTAAAATAAAAATAAAAGCTGAAAATACACATGGGGAGGAACCAGCACAAGAATCCTGACATCATGAAAAATCAAAGCTGATCAGCTCCTCCACAAAGATTACAAGGGAGACATAGCAAAAAACACTAACCATAGAGAAATTGTTGAAATGTCAGAAATAGAATTCAGAATATGGATGGCAAATAAGATGAATGGAATTTAGGAGAAGATGGAAAAAGAAATCCAAATAGTGCAAAAGTTGTCCCAAGAAATTAGTGAAATTAAAGACAAAGTCACCAAGGGTCTGGGCATAATTAGGAAAAATACAGCAGAGCTTAAGGAATTGAAAGAGGTATTCAAGGAGTTTCGAAATGCAGTAGAGAGCCTCAGTAACACAGGAGAAGAATTCCAGAAATTGAAGATAAGACTTTTGAACTAAACCAATCATTCAAAGAGGCAGGAAAGGGAGAACAAAAAAAAAAAAAAAAAAATTTCCTGAAAAAATTCCAAAAGACCAAACACCCGAATTATAAGAAATTCTGAAAGAGAATACAATGGTCCTAAAAGCACCAAACCTCTACTTCAAGACATCATGATGGAAAATTTCCCAAGCATTGCAAGAGACACAGAAATTCAGATAGCAGATAGTTTCAGAACCACAGCACAACTCAATCCAAACAAAGCATCTCCTACAAACATAAATATAAAAGGGAAAATAAAATCCTGCAAGCAGTCAGGCGTAAGAAAAGTCCCACCTACAAAGGGAAAAATAATAAGATAACAGCAGACCTTACAATCTTTATTTTTTTTTTTTTTTGGCCAGGGCTAGGTTTGAACCTGTCACTTCTGGCACACGGGGCTGGCACCTTAGTCCTTTGAGCCACAGGTGCTGCCCGATAACAGCAGACCTTACAACTGAAATTTTTCAAGCCAGAAAAGGGTATTATCGCCCTTTAACCTTCTTAAACAAAATAATTTTCAGCCCAGGATCCAGTATCCTGCTAACCTAAGTTTCATTTGTGGTGGAGAAATCAAATATTTTCCTGACACACAAATGTTGAGGAAATTTGTCACAACTAGACGGGCTCTGCAGCAGGTACTCAGACCCATTCTTGATACTGACCAGCACAAGGTCCAAAGTAAATACACCCAGAAATTAAATAAAGCCTAGCTTCCACACTGGTGCAAGAAATAAAACCAAGTAATAGACCTCCAAAGAATAAGACAAACAAAACTTCACTATACCTATGAAGTCTCAATAAAAGGGAATGGCTTGGATTCCCCACTAAAGAGGCAAAAGCTCAAACCCAGTATCTGCTGCCTCCAAGAAACACATCTACCCTCTAAAGATAAAACAAGACTCAGGATGAAGGGATGAAAAACAATATTCCAGGCAAATGGAAATCAGAAAAAAAGCAGGAGCTGCAATCTTATTTGCAGATACAATTGGATTTAAATCAACAAAAATAAGGAAAGACAAGGATGTACACTACATACTGGTTAAGGAAAGCATACATAGGAAGAGATTTCAATTGTTAACATTTATGAACCCAACCTAAATGTTCCAAGATACATAAATCGAACCCTAAATGAGTTGAATATATCTTTCAGCTCCATAATAGTTGGAGATTTCAAGACCCCTCTAACAGAATTTGACAGATCCTCCAAACAGAAACTAAAAACAAATGGACTTAACAGACATATACAGAACACTTCATCCTAATAAGACTGATTATACATTCTTCTCATCAGTCCACAAATCATCCTCCAAAATTGATTATATACTTTAGGGCACAAATCTAACCTCAACAAATTTATTTAAAAGAAGAGAAATTATTCCTTGTCGCCTCAGGCCATCAGGTAATAAAACATGAACTCAATACCAACACAAATCTTCATACCCACAAAAAGTCATGGAAACTAAATAATCTTATGCTGAGTGACAGCTGGGTTAAGGATGAGATTAAAAAGAAAATCATTAGATTTCTGAAAATGATAATGAACCCACAAACTATCAAAACTGGTGGGATACTGCAAAGGTAGTCCTAAGATGCAAATTTATAGCATTAGATGCCTCCATCCAGAAAACAGAAAGAGAGCAAGACAACAATCTAATAATGAACCATCTTAAGCAACTGGAAAAAGAAGAACAATCCAATCCCAAGCCCAGCAGAAGAAAAGAAATAACCAAAATCAGAAAGAATTAAAATTAAAAACACAAGAAACATTCAGAAAATCAGAAAAACAAAAAGCTGGTTCTTTAAAAAAGATTAATAAACCTTTAGCCAGACTAACCAGAAACAGACCTCTAATAACCTCAATCAGAAACAAAAAAAGGGAAATAGTAACAGATACCAAAGAAATACAAAATATCCTCAATGATTACTACAAAAATTTCTATATCCAGAAATTTGAAAATTTATAGGAAATGGACCAATACCTAGAAATATACCATCTTCCTAATCTCAACCAGAAAGACTTAGAAAGTTTGAATAGACCTATATCAAGCACTGAAACTGCATCAACAATATAACATCTTCAAAAAAAGAAAAGACCTGGACCAGATGATTTCACACCAGAATTCTACCAAACCTTCAAAGAGGAACCAGTACCTATATTGCATAACCTATTCCAAAACATAGAGAATGAAGGAATCCTCCTCCAACACGTTCTACAAACCAATTATCACCCTCATACCAAAACTAGGAAAGGACCCAATAAAAAAGGAAAACTATAGGCCAATATTATTAATGAATATAGATGCAAAAATATTCAATAAGATCCTAGCAAAAGAATTTAGTTACACTAAAAAAATTATACATCATGATCAAGCAGGTTTTATCCCAGGGATGTAAGGTTAGATCAACTTACATAAATTCATAAATGTTATTCACCACATAAATAAAAAGCAAAGACCATATGATTCTCTCAACTGACGCCAAAAAGGCATTTGACAAAATTGAGCAACCTTTTCTGAAAAAACTACTGAAGAAAATTGTCATAGTTGGGACATTAATTAAACTGATAGAGGCCATCTACAACAATCCCACGGCCAATGTCACATTGAATGGAATAAAACAAAAAGCACTTCCACTTACAACAGAAACCAGACAAGAAGCAGTGGAGATAGTGGGCATTCAACATAGTGCTAGAAGTCCTAGCCAGGGCAAGGAGAGAAGGAGATCAAGGATATTCTTGAGAGAATTCCTGAGAGAAGGAGATCAAGGATATTCTTTTGTTTGTTTGTTTGTTTGTTTGTTTGTTTTTGAGACAGCACCTCAAGCTGTCGCCCTGGGTAGAGTGCCATAGCATCACAGCTCACAGCAACCTCCAACTCCTGGGCTCAAGAAATTCTCCTGCCTCCGCCTCCCAAGTAGCTGGGATTACAGGCACCCACCACAACACCTGGCTATTTTTTGGTTGCAGCCTTCACTGTTGTTTGGCGAGCAGGGCTGGATTCAAACCCGCCAGCTCAGGTGTATGTGGCTGGCACCTTAGCCACTTGAGCCACAGGCACCAAGCCAGTATCAAGGGTATTCAAATGGGAACAGAAGAGGTCAAACTCTCACTCTTTGCAGATTACATGATCTTACACCTGGAAAACCCCAGGGACTCTGTAACTATAAAGCTCTTAGAAGTGATCAAGAAATATAGCAATGGGCCAGGCATGGTGCTTCACGCCTGTAATCCTAGCACTCTGGAAGGTCAAGGCCAGTGAACAACTTGAGCTCAGGAGTCCCAGACCACCCTGAGCAAGAACGAGACCCCCATTTCTACTAAAAAACAGAAAAACTAGCCAGGTATTGTGGTGGGTGCCTGTAATCCCAGCTTCTCAAGGGGCAGAAGCAAGAGGATCAATTGAGCCCAGGAGTTTGAGGTTGCTGTGAGCTATGATGCCATAGCACTCAGCTGCAGGCAACAAAAAAAAAGACTGTGTCTCAGGAAAAAAAAAGAAGAAGAAAAAATACAGCAATGACTCAGGATACAAAATCAATGTCCACAAATAAGTAGCCTTCACATATGCCAGTAATAGTCAAACTGAGAATAAAATCAAAGACACAATTCCCTTCACAGGAGCTCCAAAGAAAATGAAACACCTGGGACTATATCTAAGAAAGGATGTGAAGGATCTCTATACTGTAACTATAAAACCCTAAGAAAAAAATAGAAGACACTAACAAATAAAAGAACATACCACACTCGTGGCTAGGAAGAATCCATACTGTTAAAATGTCCATAATACCCAAAGCAATCCAGAGATTTAATGTAACCCTTATCAAAGCACCAACGTCATACTGAAGAACTTGAAAAAATAGTATTTTGTTTCATATGGAACCAGAAAATACCTAAATAAACAATATAATATTAACAAGCAAAAACAAATCTGGAGGTATCATGTTATCACATTTCTGGTTATACTACAAATCTACAGTGCTCAAAACAGCATGGTACTGGCACAAAAATAAGGATATAGATCGGGCAGTGCCTGTGGCTCAGTGAGTCCTAAGACCTAAAACAATAAAAATTCTAGGCGAGATTGTGTGAGAAATGCACTAGCCCCATATACCGATGGTGGTGGGTTCAAACCCAACCCCAGCCAAACTGCAACAACAACAAAAAAATAGCTGGGCATTGTGGCGGGCGCCCGTAGTCCCAGCTACTAGGGAGGCTGAGGCAAGAGAATCGCCTAAACCCAGGAGGTGGAGGTTGCTGTGAGCAGTGTGACACCATGGCACTCTACTGAGGGCGATAAAATGAGATTCTGTCTCTTCAAAAAAAAAAAAAACCTTTAAAAAAAAATAGAGATATAGATCTATGGAACAGAATAGAGAACCTAGAGATGAAACCAACCACATAGTGCTATTTGATCTTTGGTAAAACAAACAAAAGCATGAACTAGGGGAAAGAATCATTAACAAATGGTGCTAAAGGCCAGGCGCTATGACTCATGCCTGCAATCCTAACACTCGGGGAGGCCAAGGCAGGTGGATTTGTCTTGAGCTCACAGGTTTGAGACCAGTCTGAGTCAGAGTGAGACCTCATCTGTGAAAATAGCCAGGTGCTGTGGCAGACGCCAGCTACTTGGGAGGCTAAGGCAAGAGAATCACTTAAGCCCATGAGTTTGAGGTAGCTGTAAGCTGTGACGCCAAAGCACTCTACCAAGGGAAACAAAGTGAAACTGTCTCCAAACAAAAAAAAAAAAAAAAAATGGTGCTGAGAGAAGACTGAAATTGGACCCACACCTCTCACCATTGACAAAAATTGACTCTCACTGGATAAAAAATTTAAACTTAAGACCTAAAACAATAAAAAGTCTGGATGAGACTGTGTGAGAAACTGGACACTATCAACCTGGGAAAAGAATTTATGAAGACGACAAATGGGACATGATCAAGCTAAAAAGCATCCGCATAACTAAGGATACCACAACTAAAGCCGACAGCCTTCAGAATGTAGAAGATATTTGCATGCTACAAATCTGACAAAGGGCTAATGAAGAGAATCTACCAAGAACTCAAATTAATCAACATGAAAGGAGCAAATAACACATTTAAAAGTGGGCAAGAGCTTCCGGAGCAAGATGTCAGCAAAGTAACAGCTTCCTTGCAACTAGGCATGGTGAGACTGGGGAGAGAAGACTTCAGGCATCTCTGACTGGTGGGATCTGCCCAGAAACATCCCTTTGGGGACACAGGGAGACAGCATGAGACTTCTGAACCCATGGATGAAGGCAAAAGCAGTGGAGAACTGGTAAGTGGTTGCATGGGTTCGATCGGTCTAACCCTGCCAGCAGCTAAGTACAGCAGCAGTGAGATTGCAAACTGGAAAGGCCTTAACCTGTGAGCTGTTTTGGGATTTTTTGGACTTGGCATTCAGTTGAACTACCTTGGAAGAACTTGGGCAAGAATGCAGAGGTCTTTGAGTGTTGTGTAGGGCCCCAGACTGAGCCACTGAGCCAGACGGACCTAACAGCGTTTGGTTGTGGGCCATGCGGAGCCATTGTGGGAGAACTGTCCCGGCAAACTCCAACCTCAGGGTCACAGAGCAAGCATTGGGCGAGAGGCAGTAATCTAGTGACTGAGCAGACTAAAGGTGGGGACTGAGATGCCTTGCAGCCTTAGGGGCATAGCGTGAGATCGGTTTTGGCACACTGGGTAAGTGGATAGCCACTTAAGAAGTGATCCCAGCGACAAGCACTTTCCTGGGAAAGCTTCTGCTTAGCCCAGGTTAGCAATTTAAAGTGCCTTCTAAGCAGGCTGAGGATTTAGGCTCTCCACCCTGCAGGGTTTGAGAAATCATTAGAGGCGTCCAGTCTACATTTCATACAGCCATATCAGCATTGTGATTAACATACCACACCCCAGAAGATCACCTGTTGCCCAGACAATACTCAGCAAGATATATATACTGCTTTGTTTTTGGTTTTGTTTTGGTTTGTTCTTGTTTTTTGTTTTTAATTTCAACATTTTCCCTATAGATTTTTCTTTTTTACTTTAATTTCTTCATTCTTCTAGTTCAAATATAATTTTCCATTGTTGCCTTTTTCAACAATTAGAACTTCATTTTTGCTAGTGTTTCTACCCCTATTATTTGTTTTTCCCCCAGTTTTATCCCGTAAAGTTTTTGGTTTGATTGTTTTGGTTTGATTTACTGCATTTTTGTCTTTTCCTCTCCACTTGGTGGAGGTGGCGTACTGTGTCCAAACAGGCTGGCAAAGAGCTACCGACCTAACCACCCAACCCAACACCCCCAGAGGTTGGGGGTTCTTAAAGTTGGGTCAAAATACCCTACTGTACACCTATATTGCTCCTGTCCCCCTCTTCTTTTTGTCAATAGTCGCTTCTACTCACACCCTCTCCTTTCTCCTTTTTCTTTCTTTTTTTTTTTTCTTTTTTCCCTTTTTGCTCTTCAATCTTCTCACCCTTCTGGTCCTATACCAAAAGAACTCATCAAAACCCTAATCCAGAGGCATGGCAACTTAAAGAGCAGGAGGAAGTGAAAGGAAAATTAGGGCAAGGAAACAGATAAAAGAAATCACTCATAAGGAAGAATCAGCAGAAAACTCCCGGCATCATGAAAAACCAGTCCAGAGCAACACCCCCCCTCCACCTCAAGGGACTGTGAGGTAACTACTGCAGAGGATTCCAGCTATAAGGAAATGTTAGAAATGACAGAAAGGGAATTTACATTACAGATGATGGAAACAATCAAGAAAATGAAAGAAACAATGAAGGAAACTGCTGATAAAGTGGAAAATAACCAAAAGGAAATCCAAAAACAGAATCAAATAGGAGAAGAACCATACGAAGAATAAAAAAAGGATACAGCAAAGCTGAAGGAACTGCTGAAGCAGTCAATTAGGGAACTTAAACATGCAGTAGAAAGTATCAACAACAGATTAGACCATGCAGAAGAAAGAATCTCAGAGGTAGAGGACAAAGCTCTTGAGATAACTCAGATAGTTAAAGAAGCAGAAGACAGAGAAAGCAGAACATTCACTGACAGAATTATGGGACTCTATGAAGCGTTCAAACATATGAGTTATACGTATCTCAGAAGGGGAAGAAGAATGCCCAAGGGGAATGGAACCATACTAGAGAACATTATAAATGGAAATTTCCCAAATATCACCAAAGATTCTGACACTCTCCTTTCAGAGGGATATCGGACCCCAGGTCACCTCAACTCTAACCAAGCTTCCCCAAGACACATTGTGATGAAACTGTCCAAAGTCAAGATAAAAGAAAAGATTCTTCAAGTTGCCGGGAGTAAGCACCAGTTGACCTACAGGAGCAAATCCATCAGGGTGCCTGCAGACTTCTCTAATGAAACTTTCCAAGCAAGAAGACAATGGTCATCTATCTTTAATCTACTTAAACAGAATAATCTCCAGCCCAGAATTCTATATCCTGCAAAGCTAAGTTTTAAAATTAACGGAGAAATCAAGTCATTTACTGATATACAAACATTGAGGAAATTCGCCACAACAAGACCAGCTCTACAGGAAATACTTCAACATGTTGTACACACTGACCATCAAAATGGATCAATAGCAAAGTAAGAACTCAGAAATTAAAGGACAGAACCTAACTTCCACACTGATGCAATAGATAAAACTAAGCAATGGACTCTCACAAAATAAGATGAATAGAACACTACTACACTTATCAATTAATCTCAATAAATGTTAATGGCTTGAATTCCCCACTGAAGAGGCATAGATTGGCTGACTGGATTAAAAAACACAAGTCATCCATATGCTGTCTGTAGGAAACACACCTAGCTTCAAAAGACAAATTAAAACTCAGAGTTAGGTTGGAAGACAATTTTTCAGGCAAACTGAATTCAGAAGAAAAGAGGAGTTGCAATCGTATTTTCAGATACATACGGATTTCAAGCAACTAAAGTCAAAAAAGACAAAGATGGTCACGGGAAAAATATTGGTCAAGGGAAAAATACAAGAAGAAGATGTTTCAATTCTAAATATTTATGCACCCAATTTAAATGCTCCTAGATTCCTGAAACAGACCTTATTCAATCTGAGCACTATGCTATACCATAATAACAGGGGACTTTAACACTCCTCTTACAGAGTTGGACAGATCCTATAAACAGAAATTAAACAACGATATAAGGCACTTAAATGAGACCCTAGAACAACTGTGCCTTGATAGATGCATATAGAAAACTCCATCTCACAGATAAGGAATATACATTCTTCTCATCGGCCCATGGAACATTCTCCAAAATTGATCATATCCTAGGACACAAAACAAACCTCAACATGGATGGAGCTGGAACATATTCTTCTTAGCAAAGTATCTCAAGAATGGAAGAAAAAGTATCCAATGTACTCAGCCCTACTATGAAGCTAATCTATAGCTTTCATATGAAGGCTAAAACCCAATTATAGCATAAGAAATGGGGAAACGGGCAAGGGAGGGGAAAGGAGAGGGGAGGATGGGTAGAGGGATGGTGATTGGTGGGATCACACCTACGGTGCATCTTAGAAGGGTACAAGTGAAAATTACTAAATGCAGAATATAAATGTCTTCATACAGTGATTAAAAGGCCATGAAGGCTATGTTAAATAGTTCAATGAAAATATTTCAGATTGTATATGAAGTCAGCACATTGTG
>CAUYRH010072742.1:0-17795 GCA_963574655.1 Perodicticus potto
CTAAGTTACCTTGCTCAGGTCTCTTAGGTGCCTGAGGGCTATGGACTTCAGCAGGAGTGAGAGAGAGAGTCTTAGAGTAAAGCAGTCTTCTTAGAATAGATAGATCTTAATCTTTAGCAGAGCTTGGTAATCTTCAGCAGACAGACATAGTGCTGGCATTCTGCAGGCAGGAGAGGAGACAGAGTCAGAGTAAGTGGGTCCGTGATAGAATGCGCATGCTCCCGACTGCCTTCTCCTCCAGCCTAATATAAGGCTGAGCTCGTGCCTCTCAACACCACAGGTGTAGAGACTGCCAGTTCACCACTGCTCTCATCTCGCGAGCTCTTGTGCTTGTTAGGAGAACTAAATCCTCTCCATGCCTTTTCCACCAAGGTGTTCCATTATTGAGCTATACAGGAATTTGTTATAACTCTCACTCCTCCTAGCCATAGGCTGTATGGGCTGCAACAAGATTCCTTGAGAACCACATCAAATGGTGTGATTATTTTTATTTAGCAAATAAATGTGGATTAGAAAACTCATGAGGAAGAAGATAGTCTATTATATAGACCTGGTTTTACCTAGTTCATTATTTTTCTCTCGTTTATTTTTCTTTTTCTTTAGAGCACTTCTTTTTGGTATAATTTAATATCAATTCTGCTAAAACACATTCTCTTACTTTCTCTGATAATGTCATTATTTCCTTTTAATTCTGAAAGGATGCTTCCATTAACTATTGAATTCATAATTGACAGTTTATCACTTAGAAAACAAGTGATACTACTTCTTATAGGCCTCCATGGCTTCAGAGGAGTCATTTGCTATCTTTCAAAATGGAATTCTTTGTAGTTAATAAGTAATTTTCTTTTTCTTTTTATGATTTTGTATGTTACCTTTTAGTTGCTTAATCTAATGTGTCTTGATATGGGTTTCTTTGGGTTTATTTTATGTTGGCTTCTCTCAATTTCTTGATATATTACACTTTGGGGAAATTTTCAGCCATCGTTTCTTTGAGTAAATCTTTCATCCCCACATTCTTTCTCCACAATTTTGCCACTCTGGTGACATGAATATTAGATCTTTGTGTAATGTCCCACATTTCCCCAAGGCTCTGTCATTTTTCAGTCTGTCTTCTCTGTCTTGATCACACTTTTTGACTTATCTTAAAGTTCCCTGATTATATCTTCTACCATGTATGTCCACTTTATTGTTGAGGACATTCAGCATGGTTTGGTTTTGTTGTTATAGTGTTTTAGTGTTTTTCAGTTGTATAATTCCCATGGTTCTTTGGAATAGATTATATTTGTTGATATTTTCTCAATTAATGATTGACTGTTGAAACATTTTTAACAGCTGTTTTAAAATCCTTGTCAGATAATTCTACAGTCTGCTTCATCTCAGTATTAAAGTTTTTTGATTCCCTTTTCTCATAATATTGCAACTATCTTTATCCTTGATAAGATAAAAGATTTTTTACTGCATCCTGGACTTATGGATATTATGTTAGGAAGCAATTCTTGATCCTATTTTGATCTTTTACTTCAGCATCAGTTGCCTTTCTTAGACTTAGCGTGTAGGTTCTGACCTTTTGGTGGGTTAAGGTTTCAGTTTAATTTTTAGATCCTTTGCAGTCCTCTCCCATCTGCTTCTTTTCGATGTGGCTGCATCTCCAGTTAGATGCCTGCTTGTGCTGTCTACCAGTTTATTTAGCATTTTCCTGTGTTACCTCCTGCAGGTGGAAAGAGCATAACAGGAGAAGCTACAGTCTTGCTTCAATCCCTTTCACTGATGAAGGACTGACAGTTATTTGCCTGGATCCTCATTTGCCCTTAATGGGAAGTCCTGGAGAAACCAGGCTCTGCTACCACTGTGAGACTGTCAATCCCACCACCACTTCACATGTGTAAAGTGGATTGGAGAAACACACTTAGCGTGCATTAGGCTTTTTCTTTCTTGATCATTTGGCCAGAGAGATGGGCTCTTCTTATTTTGTTGTTAATGATTTTGGGTTGTAGGTGTCTCTTACTATTAATCCAGGATTAATAGTAAATACGAAGAAAACCCAGATGGTCACTGCAATGCCATCTTTTAAATCCTGAAATTTCCAGCGACGTACACTTTGTTTTTTGAGTTTACATAATCCTTTTATGGCACTTTGTTGGGTTATTTCTTGAATATCTACTTAAAATTAAAGTGAAGGAGCAGGGAAACTTGCCCAGCTCATCTGAGGAAATGGACAGAGCATGGATGTATTCAAGCCGGTAGACATGCTAGCTTAACAAGTCATGTATCTGTTGACAGGACATGTAGTACAACTTCAATGGTGATATGGAGTGCAATAGGCAGTGGAAAGAAGGATTAATTCCACAAACAACCTACCAACATAAAAAACAATGCATTTTCCAGGTATGGGCAAAGTTGAAGGGAATAGATGACTTATATATCTCTATCCCCTAAACCAGTCACACTTAACATGCCTAAAGTCAAATATTAGTTGATAAATCTGGTAGCTTTATTAAATTATGTGTACAATTTAGGGATTCAGGGAAACCTGAGATTAGATTTTATCTATTAGGCACATAGTTATTTGCCTGGATCTTCATTTCCCCTCAACACTAAATTAAAGTTAAATTGGCAGATTTTATTATTTTTTCCACTTCTAGTCAAATATCATTGTATGAAATGACATAAAACATTTAGACTTTTCTATAATAACACAACAAAAACTTGGTAGCCAATGAGTTAATAGAAATTCTGTTACATTTTAGGAGTAAAGTGAAATCATAATAATCACCCAGAGATTGTGAGAAATAAGTAAGTGGAAGTGGAAAAAGAAAAAAAAATCCAGCAAGATCTTTCATCTGACCAATTCACATAGCTCTTTAGATTATAAGTGAATATCATTTCTTAAATGTTCTTAGTTGAATTATGTTCTTAGTTGACTTGGGTATGATCCTAATAGTTGGTTTATTTTAAGTCAGAATAAATCCATGTAACTACTGATTATCAGTAGTACAAAGTAACTATTGGCAAAAAATCCTTCCTGTTTCTTATTTCTTATAGAATTTATTTTCTATAAATTAGCAAATTACAGAATTCATATCATTACTATAGCATTGATTATTTTTAAGAGGATGTTTTAAAAATGTTTTCCTTACTTGTTCATGTTAATATTTAATTAAAATTAGGGCATTGCAATGCTATAAAAGTTCTAGTGTCAGGCTACTAATAAGTTATTAGAATTAAATTTTGACTAGAACACTTAGGCTCTAATTCTCTCTTAAACATTCCTATGATATTAAACCATTTTTATATGTTGGTGGGATAAAAGGGTTAAAGTGTTTGTTTTCATGTTCTCTAAAATGAGATCTTAAAATTTATGGCAGATGAAGGATCAGAGGACTGTTATTCAAATATGACATTTAAATCACATCTCCATTTAGAGCTTGGAATGGCTTTCATATCTTGACAAGATTGGTTATTTACGATCGGAGCTCTGTCTCGGGATTCACATGTTTGGATTCATTCTATATCTCCTTGAAATGTTGCATTTAGCTTCATGTTTCCTCCCAATTCACTCTGAGAACTGAATTACTTAGCTCAATGTGGTATAGTAGAATGAAAATGGCATTTGAATTCAAGAGACCTCATTTGAATTCCAACTTCACTATATAGCAACTGTGTCTGCTTGTCAAATCTTTTCTCTGATTCCTACTTTTCTACTGACAAACGACTATTACAATCATCCCCACTTTGTGAACCTCACAGCCACGTTGTGAGGATGAAAATGAGATGATTCGGTATAAACACACTATAGAAATTATTGTATTATGGTTATTATTTATAATATTTTCCTTACAATGAAATCAAAATAAGATAAAATTAAACTTAAAGAGACATCATGCTATCATGAGATTTGTTGGTTACCTTGCTGACAGGGTCACTATATCAGAAGACAGTCTCAACCTCCATAACACGGGTCACCTCATCCCATTTCCAAATCCTGGGTTTGATACGTGCCAGTTCTTAAACCTGACCAGAGTCAAGACGTCCAGTTCATCTGCTTCCTCAACTGCTTCTCTTTGAAGGTCAGGGCATCTCTTGACATGGGCTATGAACCTGAGGGTTGCATGAATCTACCTCAATTTCTGCTCAAACTTTTCTCCACCTTTTAGAATGCTGTCAGACCAAAGTCTCATTCCTTAATCTATCTCCAGTAAGCCTTAAAAGAAAAAGTCAAGGTAGGGAAGAAGGGTGGAATTTGCCAGGCTTTGGAATCCCTTTGGGAGGACTCAACCTGTCATTTAATTTTTTGTAGGAAAATATTAGTAGAATGGCAGATTGAAAACCAGAGTCAAAGATCAAACTTATCACCTGGGGAACTATAAAATGAACATATTTTCCTTGGCAAATCTGAATACTTTATGGTAATATAGCTCCCCTGACAAATGCAGAAAAATATTTTATTTGTACATGAATTTAGAGCAAGGCAGCTACTTCTAAATGAAAGCATTCTTTATTCAGCCATCAGCAATTCAGTGGCTAAGTAAATTGTACTTATTTTCAAGGGCCAAAGCTGTAAGCAGTTTGAGGCTGATTTAAGGTACTCCAGCAAATGATGACAATCTATTGAAAGAATATCATGTGTTCCTCAACTGAGAGAAAGTGGTCTCACTCAAGTCTTCAAATTCTTCTTCTACAAGGTCTGTGTCCTCCTAAAAATTCAGTTCTGGTTTGGCCTGGGACGTCTGCCATTGCCAGGGACCTCAATCATCTTCATCCCTGGTTTAGTATATTTCTTGACCCAGATTGTTTTTTTAATTGACTTCTATGTCTTATTTCTCATTGAAATCCACTTTCCTGATTGTGTCTTTATGACCTAGACCTAAACATATCTGTCATCTCCAGGCTCATGAAAATCCTGCAATTTCAGGTGAAGGTAAACAAAATAGTGTAATGAGTGGAGCATGACTAGGATGACAGAGCATTCATTTTAGTCTCAGATTCTCATTTGGTTTATGATCTTAAGCAATAATACCCGCAGTGACTCACCCTATTTTCTCCCTTTTACAGCAAAGGATTAGGCAGGATGGATCAGAAAAGTCATAACCATAATTAGAGCACAGTAGAGAGAAGATTATTAGCTCACTGGCAGTAATCTCCGACTACCTGTGTTCAATCCTGTCTCAACCAAACACTCGCTGTATGGCCATTACCAAAGTATCTGCTATCTCAGTCTGTTTTCACTACTATAGCAGAGTACCCTAAACAGGTACTGCTTCTAAAAAAAGGTATTTATTTCCCATAGCTTTGTAGGCTGAGAAGTCCAAGGTCACCATGCCAGCAGATTCAGCCTTATGAAGAGAGGATGCTCTTCCTGGTTCATAGACCACACATTATATCCCAAACTCCTGGTAGGAACAAGAAAGCTCTCTAGAGTCTTTTGTGTAAAAGCGCTGCACCTTCCTGATGTAATGAATTCCCAAAGGTCTCACCTCTGTATACTGTCATATTGGGAATCAGATTTCAACATAGAATTTGCAGGAAACACAAGAATTTGGCCCAAAGCCTTACTCTCTCTATATTCTCACAGGAATTAGGTGATATCTAATTGTAGTTTGATTGCATTTCTTGGCTGATTGCAGATGTTGAGCATTTTTTCATATGTTGCTTGTCATTAGTCTGTCTTCATTTAAAAATGGTCTGTTCTGTGGATCATTGAGTAGAGTGCCAGACCCATTTAACAAAGGTGGCAGGTTCAAACCAGGCCTCTGATGAACTGCAGAACAGAAAAATAGCTGGGTGTTGTGGGTGCCTGTAGTCCCAGCTACTTGGGAGGCTGAGGCAAGAGAATCGCCTAAGCCCAGGAGTTGGAGGTTGCTGTGAGCCGTGTGACGCCATGGCACTCTACCAAGGGCAATAAAGTGAGACTCTCCCTGTCTCTACAAAAAAAAAAAAAAAAAATTGTCTGTTCATGTCTTTTGCCCACTTTTTATTGGGGGTTATTGATTTTCCTTTTCCTGGTTTGCTTGAGTTCTTTGTAGAGTCTGGTTATCAGCCATTCACTAGATGGACAGCATGTGATATTTTCTCCCATTCTGTAGATTGTCTATTTACTCCATTGATTGTGTCCTTGACTGTGCAGAAACTTTTCAGATTTGATCAGGTTTGATCATGTACCCGTTTGTTTATTTCTGTTGTTGCTGTGTTTGCTTTGGGGTCTTCTTTCTAAATTCATCCCTGGAATTATATGTATACAAGTTTTTCTAACATCTTATTTTTTTTCTAGAATTTTTATAGTGCCATGCCTTAGGTTTAAGTCTTTTATTCTTCATGTGATGAGATGTGTGGATCCTGTTTCAGTCTTCCACATATGGGCATCCAGTTTTCCCAGCACTGTTTGTTTTTCCAGCACCGTTTATTGAACACGGATTCTTTTCCCCAGGAATATTCTTACCTTCTTCAACAAAAGTCAGATGTGAATCTAATGATAGTTTCATCTCTGGGTTCTCTTTTCTTACCCATAACTCTGTGTCTCTCTTTTTGTGCTGCAACATTCCATTTGTGCTACTTTCACCTTGTAGTATAGCTGGAAACCTGGTATAGTGATGCCTCTTCCTTTGTTTTATGACATAAGGTTACATTGACTATTTGGGGTCTTTTCTGATTCAATACAAAGTATATAACTACCTAATCTAAATCTGTGAAAAAAGGCCTTGGTAGTTTAATGGGGATTGCATTGAAATCTGTAAATCACTTTGGGGAATGTGGCCTTTTAGTAATGTTGATTCTGCCAATCCATGAGCATGATATGGTTTTCTTTCTGTTTACATCCTCTGTGTAATCTCTCTTCAGTGTTTCATTGATCTCCCTATAGAATTCTTCCACTACCTTCATTAAATATATTAATAGGTATTTTATTTTCTTTTGTTACTGTGAATGTTATTGCTTCTTTGATTTGATCCTAAGCTTGACTGTTTTTGGTGTATATGAACACTAGTGATTTGTGTACATTGATTTTGCAAACTGAAATGTTGTTCATGTCATTTATCAAGCCCAGGAGTCACTGGGTTGAATCTTTGAGGTTTTCTATGTATAAGATCATATTATCATCAAAAAACCAGTAGTTTGACCTCTGCTTTCTCCATTTGGGTACCCTTGTTTCCTTCTCTTTGAAAGGGCAGCACTCGACAGGCAGAGATCTAACAGACCACCAAGGCTTGTAAGAAAGGTCTTTATTGGCAAGTGATATTGCAGAGCAGTGTGAAGGAGGAGAGAAATGAGAAAGAGAGAGAAAGAAGGGCGGGCAGGGGAGAGAGCACAGAGAGCACAGAGAGAGAGAGAGCGAAAAGAAAAGCGCACCCTTATATAGGTTCGATTAGGGGAAGTCTTAGAATGGTGATGGGATGGTACAATAGCCAATAAGGAGTTACTCCTCTGGAGGGAAGAGCCGCTAGGGGCAGACCGTAAGTTTGAAATTTTTAGCGGGTAATTGGGATAGGGAGATGAAGTAAGTTTTGCAATTACCTAACACTCTTGCCTGATTGTTATGGCTAGGAATTTAAGTAGTGAAAATGGAAAACTTTGTCTTATTTCCGTTCTAAGCAGAAATGCTTTCAATTTTTCACCATTCAACATGATGTTGGCTGTGGGTTTGTCTGGGTTTATTGCAAGTTTCCTTTATAACTTTTGAGGTATGTTCCATCTATACCAATTTTGGTAAGTGTTATCATAAAAGTTGGCTGAATTTTGTCAAATGCTTTTTCTGAGTCTCTTGAAAGGAACATATGGTCTTTGCTTTTGCATCTATTTATGTGGTGAATTACATTTACAGATTTGTATATGTTGAAACATCCTTAAATTTCTGGGATAAAGGCCACTTGGTCACAATAAATTCATTTTAGTTGCTTCGATTTCGGTCTGTCACGAATTTTATTTCTTTCTGATTAAACCTAGGGAGCTTATGTGTTTCTAAGAATTTGTCCATTTCCTCCACATTTTCAAGTTTATGAGCATAGAGACCTACATAGTATCCTGAGAGGATGTTTTATATTTCAGTGATGTCAGTTGTGATTTCACTTTTTTCATTTTTGATTGAGCTTATTAGAGTTCCTTCTTTTCTCCTTCTGGTTAATCCAACAAGAGGCTTGTCCACTTTGTTTAGCTTTCTATGAACAAGCTTTTTGTAACATTTATCTTCTACACAGTGCTTTTGTTTTCTACTTTATTTCATTCTGCTCTGATTTTAGAAATTTATTTTCTTCTACTGAGTTTGGGATGGGTTTGCTCATACTTTTCTAGACTCTCTCTCTCTTTTCTTTTTCTTTCTTTTTTTTTTTTTTTGCAGTTTTTGGCCGGGGCTGGGTTTGAACTCGCCACCTCCAGCATATGAGGCCGGCACCCTACTCCTTGAGTCACAGGTACTGCCCTTTCTCTAGTCTCTTGAGACTGTTCATTGGACTGTTGATTTGTTACCTTTCTGTCTTTTGGATGTGGACATTTAAGGCTTTGAGTTTTCTTTGTAGAACTACTTTTGCTTTATCACACAGATTTTAATAAGCTGTGTCCCCATTATCATTTAGTTTGAAGAGTCTTTTGATTTCTTTCTTTTTTACCTCATTGACCCAAATATTTTCCTTATTTATATATTCTATTAAAATAAAGTTAAAAGAAAAATTCAAGTCACTATATACCTAAATAAGAAACGAGTGTTCCAGGCTAATCAATTCAGAAACATATGCTGGAAACATTCAGCTTTCATACACAACTACTCAGGACTTGTCAAAAATGTAGGGTTCATGATTTTTTTGCTTGAACAGGTGAAGTAATCTAAAAAAAAATTGCTAAATTTAATCAACATATTGACTTAAGTTTACTATATCCTAAAAAAGATAACATAACGTGTTAAATTTAAATAAAAGCCCTTTTTACTTGGATAAAATTTCTTTCACTGTAAAAATGAATGAAAATGTTATGATGTTTTGAGCTTTGTTTTTTTCTTGACCCCTCAACTTAACAAAGCCATCTGATCACCTTAATACTCCATTACGGAACTTGAAAGTTCTTCTTTTCAACATTTAAATTTTCATTCTTTCCCCCATCAAAAATTGCCTCTACTTCCATGAACTTAATGACAACTAAAAAAAATACATAAATTTTCATCAGCAATGCAGTGGCAATGTCACCCCTAGAGCTTATAAATCTTGGTTATAATATAGAAAATGGGTATTAATACAAATTGAATTACTAAGACTATAAGTAATGGCTAGACAGCCTTTATTTGTTGATTATTAAGAAAGGTAACATTAGTTATTGAGTTCCATAAATGGTAAAGGAATTTACTTCAAGATTCACATTTAAAATTGTATCACCAACCTAAAAAGACAAAAACTTTGCTATATGTTATTTCTATCTACAAAGTAAGAAATAAAAAATTAATTTATAACCATTATTGAAAAGTTAATTTCAATTTTACTGGCTAATTTTCTCATCCTAATTCAACAACATATATATTTTTAGTTATAAAAGTTCAGTTAAATAAGCCTGCTTTTACCCGAAATTATTTCTATCCTTTCAAAATCAACTGCTTTTCTTAGTGTATAAAAAGAAGTCATTCTACTTTAATCCTATGTAATTTATAAAGTTTATGAAAAAGACTTGCTCAAAATGTATTTAAGTATATTAAAAATTGGGTCTATTATGCATAACTACTGAGTTAAGAGTGATGTTTAAAAACTAAGAACATATCTTTATATAGTGTATTTTTGTAACTTTAAATGGCACATAATAGGCAAAGGTGTTTATTTTTTCTAAAATTTTTAGTCAATATCATCTAATATTACCTAGATATACACATTATTCCCTGACAATTATTTTAAAAGGAAAGTATAACATGAAAAGTGAATATTAGTTGAGCCTTTTAATATAAGGACTAAAACATATGCACAAGAATAATAGAAGGCCGTGTTGATGACATTCCTAAAAACCTATCTGATTTCTTTTGCTAATATTCCTTAACTAGTCCAGCTATAAAATTAGATTATAAAATGTCATATCTTATTGAGATATGTAGTGTAACTGGTGATGGTTGGCATCTCTAGGTAATGCTTAATGTCAGATCGCCAGTGTCATCTTAGTCATAATAGTAAATATCACAAGTAATCATTGGTGTTTTAGTCAAGAAAGATATAGTCAAAGATTATCATAAAAGTAAACCATGATAACAATAAATTTTCCATGACCTAGCACCCCTGAGTCTCTAATCCCTTAAATATCCCCCTCCATTTGTCATAGTCTTGGGATGGGATGGGTTTTAGAAAGAAAGTCATCACATTTCTATGAGGCTGCTGTTTCCGGTCTATGTTCTTTAAATCCAGTTATTTTCAAACAATGACTCACAAAGGGAGAAGGGTCCATGTGACTATTGTTTAAATATTAAAAACTGCTAGAATTTTCTTATTCTTCAAAGCCATAGTATTTCTAATGGAAATACGTATATCTTTAGAGACGAAGTTTTTGTATCTTAAAACAATATAAAATGCACTAGAATAGAATAAGAAATGTCTTTATTTTGCCTGTAGTGAGAAGAGGTGTTGTTTGGTTATACTTTCCCTGAAGTCCTGGCTGTGTGTTTCTTGGTGTGCATATGGTAGTCTGTATACCTGCATGTATACAAATATTTGTGCACATCAGCTTACTCTATAAAATGTTTTTACAGCAAAACATAGTAGAAAAACATTATTATTATGAGTACTCATTAGACTGTTGGGGTTTTTTTAAATAATTTTATTAAATCATAATTGTGTACTTTGGTGCAATCATAGGGCAGAATGTGCTTCATATACAATCAGAAACATTTTGATCGTACTGTGAGAGATAGCCTTCATAGCATTTTCTTAATCATTATATAAAGACATTGATACTCTACATTTAATAAGTTTCACCGGTACCCTACTAAGATGCACCATAGGTGTGATCCCACTAATTGCCCTCCCTCCCCCCATCCTCCCCCCTCCCCACCCCTCCCCGTACTTTTTTGGCATTATTATTAATATTGCTTAATATTTCAATGCAGTAATCATCTGATTTCTTTTCTGAATGTATTTATCTTCTTTCATTCTTTTTGAGGTTTTTGTTTCTAGTCCTCATCTTAAACACTGTCATTGTTATTAAATATTAAGCCTTTTTAATACTGTGAAAGCAAAAAGTGGAAACCTAATAAACACATGTATATGTAAAAATAGAAAAAATGAAAAGTATGAAAGGATAATCAAAAATCTCAGAAATGGCAACAAAAAGAGAAAAAGCCAAAATAAACACATAGGAAAAAAGTAAATCCTGGGGAAAATGAGAACAGAAGTAACCCCTAGAATTTAGAAAACATGGGGAAAATATTAAAATATTGTGTATTTAAACAAAAAACAAAATTATATTAAAAAAAGAAATAATCACAGAATGAGAAAGAATCCCTACAGATTAAATACACAATTGTTGAAACTTAAAATTCTTCTTAAGTACTGACAATAAAATTCAGAAATATAGAGGCAAAAGGAATGAAAGCAAGCAAGAAAGGATATGTGAAAAAAGATATGACACATAGAAAACCAATATAGATATTTCAGTGCCAAAATCATAGGGTTTTCAGTATGACAAACAGAATGAATTATTGAAGAAATAGAAACAAAAGGATATATGACATTAAACTTAGAAGACCCACTGAGTGTCAAAACAATAAATAAAAATAAAATCACCCTAAGCATATTATTGCAAAATTTTAAGACCCCAAAGATTAAAAAAGTTCCTAAAAGCATCTAGACTGAGAAAACCAATCACCTGAAAATAAGAAAAATAAGACTGGCATTTTTTAGCAACACTGGATACTAGAAGACAAAATAGAGTCATCAATATTCTAAGAAAAATATTTTCAACCTAGTGTTGAAAATACTAGGTATGCCTAGTCAAATTATCTATAAAATGTGAACATAAAATATTTTCAGATAAGCAAAGACTCAGAAAACACTTCCCACATTCCCACATACCATTTTTGAAACTGTGTGAGAATATACTGAAGCAAAATTACACCAACAGAAAACAAATACCAAAATGGCTTCTTCAAAGAAAATTGGGTAAGAGTAGAGACAATTATTATTACTAATTATAATACTTAATTACTTAAATTGACATCAATTGATAATACATTGAAAAAGGATTTCATTAGATTGTATTATGTTTCTCTTCAAGTATCTTTAGTTAAGAAATAAAAACCGTCACTAGATCAGTAATTCAAAAACTTTAGAATTCAAAAATCAGTACCTGGGTTTCTGAAATTATGAACTAATAAGTCTGGGATGAGGTTGAGGTACCTGTCTGCTGAGTCATTTTGAGGTAGCTGTGGACTACATGCTGAGAAACACTACACTGTGAGACTCTCCAGGACACGTACGGTGTTTTTTCTCTCTCGACACAATAACTTCAGACACAGTGTGTTTATTGAAGAATGGAATTCATAAGAAAACTGGATCTTAGTCCAGTAATAGATGCTGCCATTTCGGATAGCATGCCTTTCCCACATAAATATCAAAAATTCCTCTTGTTCTTGTACCAGTCTCAGATGATATAAAAATAAAATCCTAAGCCCCTCCCCCAAATTGACTGAGTGAAACCTCTTTAGACCAAAGGGTCCCCAGAGAAACCTTAAAAACTGAGCTCCCGGCCATGACAAGACAGAATGTAGGACACACCTCATTATACCCCCTCCCTCCCTCATTGCCATCCTACTTCCTTCCTTTCTTTTTTTTTTTTTAAATTAGAAATCATTTATTTATTTGTTCAATAAATACTTTTGAGCACCTACTATATGCCTGGTGCAGTTACAGGAGCTTGGGATACATCAGCATTAACGCATGAATTTAAATCTGCTGTATTTATATAAAACTATTTTATGGTTGCAGTTTTCTGTTATATCTTATGTTATTAGGTTTTTGTTTTTGTTAAGTTTTTATGTATTCAATCATAAAAATTTATAAATGAGTTAACATAATTAAACCATTATAATTTGCTTTGTTCATATATACAACTAAGATAATTAGATACTTCCTTTCTTAAGAGTTAAATAGAAACCAGTTCTTGGGGAAAATGTGCTCCACTGCTATTTCAACCAACTGCCTGACTACAGCCAGACTCCCCTCTGTTCCTGCAGTTTCAACACAACTTTCCAGCATGCCTTCCTAACAAGTGACCACCAACCAAGGATGGCTTCTTGTAAGACCATGGAGCCTACACACAGGACACCTCTGTGTCCTGCCTCATCTTTTGATACATACAGCTTAATTCTAGTGTATTTAAATTTAAGTCTACTCCACGGTGAACATGGGATGCATGTGGAATGCATGTTTGTGTCCTGTGCATACGTGTAACCCTGCTTGAGAATATGTGTAGCTTTTTCTAGTACTTGTTAAAGATGTGTATACAGCCAGATGCAGTGGCTCATGTCTGTAATGCTAGCACTCTGGGAGGCCAAGGTAGGTGGATTGCTTGAGCTCAGGAGTTTGAGACCAGCCTGAGCAAGAGTGAGACCCTGTCTCTAAAAATAGCCACATACTGTGGCGGGTGCCTGTATTCCCAACTACTTGGGAGACTGAGGCAGGAGGATCCATTGAGCCCAGGAGTTTGAGGTTGCTGTCAGCTATGATGGTACCACAGCGCTCTACCCACAGTGACAGAGTGGGGCTCTGTTTCAAGAAAACAAAAATAAAAAATAAAATAAAGGTGTTTATGCATGTAGCAAACACATTCACCATAGATTATTGTCTCACCCTTCTTCCTTCGAAGTGTTCATTTTTGGTCTCTGCTGGAGGCTACACTTCCCATTCTGCAAGATCTCCAGTTGGTAGGCTGCAACACTTTATAAGAAAAGAGGCGCTGTTCTCCAAATTTATGAATCTCACTAATTTTGGAATCAAAGTGAAGAGTTTTATAAAACTGAAATGACACATGAAGAGGAAAAGTATACTACTCTAGAAGCCAAGATTTCTACAAATAATGGATCATGAATTAGATAGAAAGGGAAAGGTTTGGAAAACAGTATGTGGTGATTACTGCTTTGCTGCCCTTTATCAGTTCCCTGTCAGGGAGTGGTGTTTGGAGATAATGCCATCTCAATCCAAAGTAAAGCCTAATGAAAACGTTTGAAATTGCAAAAAATGTACATCATTTTGCTTTTTAGCTCTAAAGCCAAAACAGTTATTTAATCAGAAACCAAGAGGAAACCATTCACCTGACTGGTTGATAGATAACTTGATAGAGGATGGGCCTGAGACAAGGTTAGAGTGTAAGTAATTTATGTTGAAGGGGACCCTAGGAAGTTTCAATCAGGGAATGAGGAAGGAATAAAGGAAAGGGATGGTAAGCAGTAAGGATGCATTAACAACCAAGTTTTGCTGTGAGAAACTGGTGCTCACATTCACTGCTGGTGTTTTATGAGAGAGAGTCTTGCTCGGTCTCCCAGACTGGAATGCACTGGTACAATTAAAGCTCATTACAACTTTGAACTCCTGGTCTCAAGCAATTCTCCTTCTTCAGCCTCCCAAGTAGCTGAGACTGCAGGTACACACCACCACACTTGTCTATGTTGACTGGGTTAGTCTTGAACTACTGGCCTCAAGTGATCCCCCTGCCCTGGTCTCCCAAAATGCTGAGATTACAGCTGTGAGCCACTATGCCTGGTTTACTTTTGACTTCCAAGAGTGAATCAGAACATGTCTTTAAGTTGTCCCAGATGAGAGGTTAAGACACTGGGAGAGTCTCATTCTATCATTGAGCTATTCCCTTGAGAGAAATTCCCAGCAATGTCAACTTCCCAGTATTTCCATCCTGTCCAGCATGTCCAGGAGGCCTCCAGAGGTAGAATCCCAGGTGCTTACAGTATGAAGCTATCAGCCTCCACGGAGATGTGAGTATGGAAGAAATAGGGGTAGGGCATTACCAGCATCTGATGTGTATCTGTTTACAAAATGTGATTAGAGACCATGAGAACACAAAACCGGGACCTCATTGAGGTTGATTTAGAGGCAAAACATTCAGCTGAAGATCACACAGAAGAAATATTTCTGAAAAATATTCAGTGATCAGAAACATTTTAGCAAAATGTTTTATATTCTTGGTAGGATATATATACTGTATCTTCTGCCTAATCAAAGCAAAGAAGACTCAAGTGAGAAAATTAAGTGTGGTAGAAAAATAGGATGAGGAGAAAGGGGAAAATCATGGGAAAAGAACGTTTGAAGAGGAATAAAGAAAGTCATTAGTAGAGTCAAATTCTTCATTGAAGTGAGGAAATAGTACCATTAGTACTGTAAAAAATAAAATGAGTGATACATTATATAGAGGAAAAATTTGAGACATTACATAATACATAAGAAAAAGATAAAACAACAAACTTCGTGACAAAGGTAGAAAATTGAAATTCCAGGAAAGAGCTATAAGATTACGTCTTCAGCATTTTCCAACCTTATTTAGCAATGGCGCTTACCCCCTCCTGCAGGAATATTATACGGATACAAGATACAATAACAACAAAACAATAAAATGACAATTTTTGTTTACAGTCTCTAGACCTTGGCTATGTGTACTAAGTCATAAAACAGGAGCAAAGAAGCCAGTGTTGAGCGGGGTAGGGGGACAGAGAGAGAGAGAGAGAGAGAGAGAGAGATTACTATTGCAAAGGGGAAATCAGAGACCAGAGTCACTCAAAGACCGAACTTTCTCACTTGTGTTTGTTCTGGACACCTGCTGGACTTTTCCATTGCTCATATATCTCTGCCTTGTCCGTGTTCCTCAAATTACTCCCAGAACCCTTTTATTACATTCCTGTTTTTGCTTAAGTTAGTTAGAATTGACCTTTTGTCATTAGCATCTGAAAAGTCCTGAAAAATACAGAAAGCTAACGATAGTCCCAATGGTTGAGGACGAAAAGATTTGCACTGGATTCAGACAAACCAAAAAAGTACCTAGGAGCTGAAGTTACCTGTGACATGCTCTTTGATCAACTCAGGGCAACAGGCGAGAGGGGTGAAGACATCCACCTTCATTCAGCTCCTGAGAGCAGCAGAGCTAGCACAGGAAGCTTCTTTCCCCCACAGGTGGAAAGCCCTGAGCCAAAACCACAGTGGCTCCAAATTAAAAACTAATGACAATTGCTTAGGAACACCAGGTACCTGCCAGCTTAATCATAGTTATTTTAAACAATGGGGCACCTCGTGGCCTTCAGGTGAGAAAGCCTAATTGAACTCATCTTCCCCACACTAGTCTAAGAAAACTACAAATTACAAATGTTGGTAAAGAAGAAAATTAAATATTGAGAAAAGAACCATTTATGAGACTTAAATAATTTTTTTTTTTGAGCTGAAAGTAGGAGGGAGTTTGTGGTGGCCATAATTTAAGATCATCTCCAATGAGTACACACTTCCAAAATCCCCTCCCGTGAGTGCCCACAGAACTTGTGCCAAGAAAAGACGGTGAAGATAATGGATGTTATTCCTATGATTACACTATGTTATATGTAAAAGCCTGTGTTTGCATATATAGATCCTCCTTGCTGGCTTAAGGAAGGAAACTACCACATTGGAGCAGACTTATGGAAACAGCTAACTTCTAGGAGCTAAGGACAGCCTCCAGAAAACAGGCACCAAAAGCCCATCATACAGCTGCCAGAAAATGACTTCTGCCAGTAATCTGAATGAAGTTGGAAGCAGGCTCTTCCCAGGTGAACATCCAAATGAGAAAGCAGCCAGATCACCCCTTCCAGATTCTAAGACAGGCCCCAGTCAAACTGGGCCTGGACTCCTGACCTGGAAACGGTAGGCTAATCATTGTGTATTGCTTTAAGCTGCAAAGTTTGTATTTTTATGTAGCAATGGAAAAGTAATAAATACAAGGCTGAAAGGCTTGTCAAGTTTCCAGCAAAACAAAGGAATCGAAGAAGCATATTTTCCTGGCAAAATTTTTGTATTACATTCTGGCAGAGTTTCCTATTTACAACTGTAAAAAACAATGTCCAACACACAGACAAAGCTGGGGAGGGGGGAGGAAACCTTATAGAGTTACAAAAACCAAATTTAGTTATTTTAGAAGAAATTAACCTCAGACTTCTTATCCGAAGCAGTGAAAGTCTGAGGGCATTGTGGCAACATCTGCCAGGCAGGAGAAAGGCTTTTGTAAGAAACTTTTTCTACCACATTTCCTTTGATGCATGAAAGCAACAAAAAATACATTCTCAGGCATGTGAGAAACTGTTAGAAGTATTTGTATTTATATATATGTATGCACGTGTGTGTATGTGTGCATTTCAACTTTGGTTGGCTGATATACAGACATGCATATACACAGATCTAGATCGATACATTATACACTATCTAAATGTATAAAACAATATCCTAACATGTGTATATATGTGTGCCTGTATATAGCAGCTAATACCCATTCAGCAAAAGTTGAATAAAATTAATACCATAATACTAAGTTTTCATAGAAAGTGATTGTGATTTTTCTTGCTAAAATATCCCCTGGTCCAAAAACTACCTTATTCACCACCAAGTCCTAAGGGAGAACATCAATTTATATGATAAATTTGACTAAATTAGTCCCAATAATGAATCTTCAAGGATATTGAGGCGCTGGTGATATGTCACAATATTATCTGGAAGTTTTTAAATGAAAAGAAATTCATTTTCATTCATTATCTTTCATCATAAGAATAACCTGTAATGAATAAAATAGACTTAAAATTTTTCACTTGCAGCATCAGATTCCAGAATACA
>CAUYRH010072743.1:0-59408 GCA_963574655.1 Perodicticus potto
CTCCTGGTAGAGGGAGAGAATTCAAGTGGGGAGAGAGAAGCTCTCTCCGTTCCTCTCCCGGTCTTTCCCCGTCTCCTCCTTTAGGCCTTTAGCCTCAGGGTATATATAGGTGTATGGGTTCCTTGGCCAGGAAACGAATGCATACGTCCCTTCTGCTGGGGGCAAGGTGAATGAGTGTATCAATGAGTGGATACAGTCCATTCATGGAATTGAGGCCTAGGAAATTCACAAGAAATTGACCTAGGCCTAGGAAATGGGGGTTCCACATTTAGTCCTAAGTGTAAAGTGAGGGAGACACCAAGGCAAAGGTG
The DNA here is from genome assembly GCA_963574655.1 of Perodicticus potto. Classification (NCBI taxonomy): domain Eukaryota; kingdom Metazoa; phylum Chordata; class Mammalia; order Primates; family Lorisidae; genus Perodicticus; species Perodicticus potto. Next base: position 312 of record CAUYRH010072743.1, read on the forward strand.
TCTCCTCAGATCAATGCCTATTTCTTAAAAGCAAGAAGAAAACTTGTAGTGATAGGAGCCAAATTATTTACATATTGAACAAATATGTGCTAACGGGCTACTAGGTGAGATAAAGCTCTTTCCATGAACTAATTGGTTTATTTAATTATCACAACATTCCTATGAAGATATTACCTCCGTTATGTATAATTTACACCCCTGGATTCCGACACAGAGCTGTTGGGTAATTTGCTCAATATACAGAGTTAGTATATTGTAGATGTGGGAAGTAAACCTGGGAATGAACTCTTGTGACGAACTTTCTATTCCTCCATTCAAGTGTGCAGGAACAAAATAAAGAAAAAAGAAAGAAAGTTGAGTAAGTTATATTCCCTGGTCCTACAAAACTTTCAGCTTCTCAGAAGATAGAAGAGAAACACAAGGTGTGACTAGGCAACATATTGTCAAGATTTTAGAGGAATTAAGAGATGGAAATAAATTTGAAAGTCCTCTCCTATAATAAAGAAGTTTCCATCAAGAGGGGCCTTGGGGATTAGACAGGATTCTAGCAGGTAAAAGAGAAGTGGGGATCATATTTTTATCAGTGGACAAAACTGCAACACACAAACAGAAATGTAAAAGGTTTGAATAAGGAGATAAGTGAAATCAAATTTTCTGAACCAGAGAATTTCTTCTGGACATTAAGAGGGAGAAAAACCTTAAAATGCCAGTTGTTAGGAAAACTGCCTATTTTCACTGTGAAGGTGGGGAGAACCTTATCTACTACTTAACCACAGGTGCCAAAATGAATGAAACTACCTATCAATTGCTTTAGTCATTCAAACCAGTGGGATTTCTAATCCTTTACAGTCAGCTCAAAACTCTTCCTAAAGAAAGTAGATTATAAATATGATACATATTAATATTTAACCACATGTATTGAAATTCCTAGTTGCTAAGTTGAATACAAAGATTCAACTTCAAATGATTAATTCCCCACAGATGTCTATTTCTTATACCATAAGACCATGAAGAATAGCAGTTATCTCATGATCAATGTTTATCAGAGCACCTAGGATGTGCTTTAAGACCCATTTGCATGCTCTCACAACAATTCCTGTACAAGAAAAAACATATAGATAGATCTAAGCAACTTCTGTGTGGCTTTATTCAGGCAAAGGCACGAACATCCTTCAAGTATAACCTATGCCATACAGTATTTAGGGAATTTTCTCAATATCCCTTAGTAATTTCATTATTGTAGAAAGTGCACAGGTTTTTAATTTTATTGTCATAGTAAATGGAATAAATATATTGTTTCTATAACTGGCATAAAATGTTAATCGGCAATATACTCTGAGCAATGCAACATGAATTGTAATTCTAATTAAAATTAAAATTTGATACAATGCAAGTAATATAATTAAATTGCTTACCAAAATTTAGTGTAGGTTTATAATTATAGAATAATACTTTTACATAATTTTATCTGTTCTTTGATCCAATAGGCAGTCAATTATTAATAATTTTAATTTCAACAAAACTACTAATTAAGAGAAGAAAATATCAGTTTTATCAAATGTTAAAAACATGATCATTTTTATTTCAGTATGGTACCTTTGGTACCACTTTAATTATTTACTGCATTTTTATTACCTTTTCTCTAAAAATAAACTACTTAAATGTGAGAGCTAATTTAATAAGTTTTATACAACTGTAGATACATGAAAATAAGAAAAAATTCTTGTTATAGTCAGGCATATACGCAAACACTTTACAGCATGAAGAATAGAAAGGACCCTTCATAAATCTAAAAATGATCTTGAAATGGCTAAATTCACTTTTCTATCCTGGAGATAAATTATCATTTTAAAAAGTAATAAATACATTAAAAAACGTTCTCCAGGATACGTATTTTTCACAAATATTTATTAGGACTGAATCTATTTTTATAGACTCTTGTAAAACTGCAGGTATCAACTGCAATGCAAAGTTGATTATGCAAGAGAATGAAAGCAAATCTCTTTGAAAAATTAGTGCATGTTGTAGTTCCACCTTCAATCTACCCATTAAAGCCCTAGTTGCAGTATGTTTGTTTGCCTGTACTGTTTTCTGTACTGTGGATAAATGACCTCTTCCAAGGTGATGTATTTTAGAAGTCTCTAAAAATATTAACAAGATGTTACCTTCATGTTCGTTTAAAATGCCGCTGTTTTTTTCCACAAAGTTTCCCTCATCACTGTTGTCTAGTAAACAGTATTGTTTTCCTCTGATATAATATAAAAATGGTTGCAAATTTCAAGTAGAGGAAAATTATTAATGGTGATTTTGTACTCTATTGGCTTCTTTGGAGCTACTTTCAAATATAATTAAGCCTAAGGAAAATCACAAAAATAAAGTAGAACATTCAAAAGTACAGTTGCCATTGAGCGATATCATAGCATAGTTTCATTCTAAAATTGTCTCCATTTTTGCTGCCTAACACTTTAATGCAATACCCGAAAGCAAAGGGAGAAACATTGCATTCCTTAGAGCATCTTTGTTTTTTTCTTTTTTCATTTGAAAAGCATTTGAGCCATCTTGAAGGTTTCCTGGTTTGAAGTGATGTCAGCATTCCACAAGGGCTGTTGCATTCTTCATTAGCTAGAACATAGTTAAAATGTCACACCTGCAATAAATCTATGTATTGGAAGATTGCATTAAAACTTAGGACAGTTACTGAGTTTGGTGGGTGTCTGTTGTTTTTTTCCTCCCCAGAATTCTAGGGTCATCACTCATAATAGTGAAAAGTATAGCATAAAGGGAAAAAAAAATTCAGAAAGTGTTCCTAAAAATAAAGTAGAAAGCCCTCAGGAGCCCTTTCAGAACAACAATAAAAAGTATTGCTAGCTGTAAAATTTGTAAGCAGGTTCCATCCTGTCGGCACAGAAACAATGAAGATGAATTACATTCTAGGAGAAGCATTGAGACTGTCTAGCAACATAGTGGCAAATCTGCTACAGTAAGGACAAAGCAAAACTATTTCCTCCTTGCCTACAGTTGAAGGTGTCAGAACAGGAAGACATGAATTTAAAGGAAACAAAAGACCATCTTTAGAAATTATTTCTAAGCTTAATCATTCAATGTATTGATTCTGGCTTTGTTTGGCTACTCCGTTTTCAGAATCTCTTTATTACTGCTGAGCTCATAAAACCAGTATGCCAAAACAAGTGTTCACAGTTTAAATATGGATACTTTTAATACCTAACAGATGCATATGAGCTAGGATGATGGTTACTGTTAATACATCTTTGAAATATCTTTAGCTGTGATGGAAAAACAAAGTTGAGATTTGTTTGGTTCGCTGTAGGCAGAGGTACTTACATCTCAAGGAAAAGGTGCGTAGTCTGTGGGGGCAGGTTGGGGGCAGTTGTTAGGGAATGTTGGTAAGTATCACACAAAATCCTTAGAAACAGATCTACTGCACAGCCTCATCTGTGTGAGAACTAAGAGTCTTTTTTTCCCTGCATAGCTTCTCCTTTGATAACCCAGATACTAGCATGTTAGTTCAAAACCCATGCTGCTGAAATGAGAAATGGACAGATAGGAGTTGTTTTGCAAAAATTGATGTCTGCCTTGGTGGCAGGTCATAAGTTTAACAACAAACTTTCTATGTCCTAAACCAAGGTCAGCATATGCAAAATGAAACTCACCCCAGAAGCAAAATTGGGGAGGGTGTTTATTAATCCTTAACTGTGATTCTCAAAGGACATTTTGTGAACAATATATCTATTTTCTACTAAAACAATTTGACTTTTAAATTAAATTTAAAACTCAGAGGTTTTCTTTCTTATGTGCTTATGAATGTTAATTTAAAGACACATTAAATAGTTTGAACAGCTCTTTATAATCTTTATTTCACAATATTTGAAAGTTGCTTTACTTTTATGCTGATATTCAATTTTTTTTTAACCTATAAGTAATGTATGTGGCTTGAGTCAATTGTACGTTAAAAATGGAAAGTAATATTAGATTCTCCAAATATCATTGAAAATTGACATAATCCATGCTTTACAGCAGGTGTCCTCAAACTTTTTAAACAGGGGGCCAATTCACTGTCCCTCAGACCGTTGGAGGGCTGGACTATAGTTTAAAAAGAGAAACGATGAAAAAATTCCTATGCACACTGCACATATCTTATTTTGAAGTAAAAAACAAAACAGGAACAAATACAATTCACACTGAACCATGTGGCCCGTGGGCCGTAGTTTGAGGACCCCTGCTTTAGAGTCTCAGTGATTGATTACATTAAAGCAGTGGTGAATTTCAAGGTGAATGAAAATAAACAGTAAATGAAGGTTCTTCTTATCCTCATCACTACCTTTTTAGTACATCAATATATATATTTTAAGTTGGAGGACCAACTCACAGTAAGGGAATCTCAAGCAATTACCTGGCACTAGATAAGGTATTTGTTGAGTAGCTCATAATCTCTGAAACCTTTGCTTCTCCCAGCTGAGCTAATTTTTATGGAAAACCATGGAGAACAATGGGTCATTGCAAGCGAATGAAGTGGGGCGACCACTGTGTTTTCTCAAGTGCTTTCCTATAGCCCAGTGTTGGATAGATGATGAGGTAATCTGCATAATAGCGTGGCCCTAGTGAGTTTCTATTAAGTCAATGGGACATTGACTATAGACAAAAGCACCACTGGCATCTAATAAAGAGGCTGGATCTATAGACCTTCAATGATGTTACTCATCCAGCAGGAAGAGCCGCACACTGATCTCATAATTATACCCCTTTTCTCCTCCACTCAGTTCACATTTTGTCTGTTGGCAGTAAAATAAGTATAATTCCTAGCATAATTCTAATTAAATGAGTTAAAATGCACTGCTCTAAATTATTTGTGTATGTATGCTATGTGGATGAAATGTGGGTAAATGATTGTTAATTCAAATTGATGAATTATAATATGAATGTATTCAGAACACTACAGAGATTGTATTCACATGAAGCTAGTGAGAGGTGAACATGTGATTTAATTTGGTAGCAATAAATACATTTAGTCTTTGATGTCATTAGTTTTTCTTGATTGAACAGCATTTTCTTTTTATTTTAAAGTGTCATTTATTTGATATCTCCAGTATAGTATCAGAAATTAAAGAGAAGATTTTCAAATTCAGTTTCTGAAATAATTGTAAAGCATATATTTCAGGATGTTTGCTATGTTCAATAAAGAAAGAAAAAAAAATCTAATACATAAATTCAAGCTGTATACCTATTGAGCACAAGGACATACATTTAAAATTGAGTTTGAACTTTTAATATTACATTTAAAACATATATCTTTTTTGAAAGTATTACAGTCAAAAAGATATATGTTTAGAATAAGCTTATTAAAAATGTAGGTTTATATACAGTGCTAACCACTGCATTGATTAATGTTTCAGTAGGAATCCAAAATTCTTTATTAACTGGTTAATGTAATACTATGTCTTTCCTTATTCTATGATTAATGCTTTTAAATTTACAGAAAATAATCTGTAAGTTTTGCATGGTTATATTTTTAAATTGGTATCATTTTGATTACATTAAGGAAAGTTTTATCTTAAATCCTTGGTCAAGATTTTGGATTTACCTTCTTATTCTGACATCATTTTGTGTGAAAACAATACTGATTCCTATTAGGATTTCCAGAACACTGAATGCCATTAGAATATACTTTAAACACAGTATCAATTTCCTCTTAGTTTTCAATAAAATTGATCCATAAGATTTTCAAATGGATAAAGTATTTGTATGTTTTACCATTAACACAAGCTCCTTTTTAAAGATTAAACTCAGAGTACCAAATCAGAGCAAGTCACCTTCCAATGATTTGCATGCAGAGTGGAAATATATCTTTTTGTCTACTCTTTTTTATGTTTTATGTAGTAGTCTCTGTGTGGCAGCTACACTTCAAGATTCTCCAGCTTAAGCATTAGCCAATTTGGGGGCTCTTCCATCAAGCATCTATTCTCAAAGTCATCACTGTGGGAAGATCTCAACCTTGCATGGATGTGAGTCCGTCTCAGGAAGCGAAAGTCGAAAATGTGTGATGTCGAAAGCCTCTGTATATTGTGAAAAGCGTCTATTCCTGGGGGTGTCCTCTGGACATATTTTTTCCTGTGATAAAGGGATTACTGTTTTAGATGTTCCCAGAGCTGAATGATAATTGTCAGCATATTTCTCTTCTCTCCTTTGTGTCTGTTTCTCTTTGTCTCTCTCCCTCTCACTGTCTGTCCCCCAACTCTCCCCTTAACAGTATAGTGCTATATATCGACAAACAGGTGCCACCTCAGGGAAGGATTTTATCGTGACTTCTTTTGGAGCACTGACCCTTACATCACATACATGAAAGTAACACAAATAAACTAATTTCCTTCTTTTTATATGCATATAATTATGGCTAAAGTACATTTCTCTCCAATATATGTGAGTATGTGAGTATAATCTTGGAAACCGATCAAGACCAAACAGCTGTGACACAAGGTGTCGAAAAGGCATCCCCACAGTAAGTCCCAATTGCAGCCTGTGTGAGCAAGGAGGAGCGGTGTCTTTCACAAGACTCTCAATTCATCTAGCTACACATTCCTTTATTTATGAAAGACTCCTGGGTAAAGCTCTTTCTTTTTTGTGATTCTTAGAGTGACTAAAAAATCCAGACACCTTTTGGATTTATTTTATTTTTCAAAATTTTAGAATATCATTCATGTTTTCTCATCAGCAAAATTAAAAATACAATATAATTTCCCATAACTTTTAAGTCCTTTGGCCAAAAAGAAAAGGATCAAGATACAGACTGTCTTTAACTTAAGCTAAACTTAAGCATTAGGTAGACACTACTGGAGAATTATATATATCAGGGTTGATGGAAATGAAAAGATAAACCATGTAATACTAATAATTAAATTTATAAACTCCAAGTTTGATATTAAAATAATACTTTCAGGGTGTTTACCACAAAAGGCATATACTCAAAATTTATGGGAAAATAAGGTGGAAGATTCTTCCAAGTTAGTCTTTTTTTGCTTATTACATAGATGCAAGATCAACTCCATAAAAATTCTGTAGCAAAATATGTAAAAGCCTGATGCTAGAGATCAACTTTTACTGAATTTCCTATGAGAAAAGGTACTTACATATGACCGACTCTATTTGTACGTATGGACAGATTCTAATCATGCATAATGCCTTCACTGTGCACATGGCTGTGTGAACACCCCTCGGGATTTGGCATTATATTGGACCAACTACCTTTGCAGTTTCTAAAGACACACAGATTATTTTCTCTCTCTTTCATACTTTTTTCTTTTTTTAATTTTTGTGATTATTTTATTTAAATGTATATGTATACAGTGGATCAATTTTGATAAACTATCCTTGATTTGACTGTTTACAAACCTGATTTATTTATCCATAAGCTAGAGGGAGGAAGTGGCCCTAAACTTTCAGCTATGATTGACAAAACAATCAATCAGAAACCTCAAGAAATCCTTCACCATTGGAACTTTAATTCTGACTATAATTGGTTTAAGATATTTATACAGAAAAAGAGATAATTTCATGTAAGCACTTGTCCGAAGTGTGATCTTACACAGTGATCAGTTTTTAAAAATTCTTTACATAATTAATACACTTAGGAGATATGTGGAAATGATTAGGAATATCTCCTTTGTACCCACTGCATAAAAATGCCTAATTCTGCATCCAGTAAACATAAAAGATGTGAAATCTCCATCTTTTTATGGCTGTATTCCATGGTGTACATATACCACAATTTGTTAATCCATTCATGGGTCAAAGAGTATAATTTTGATGGATATGTTACTTAGTTCAATGTAAGCACTTCACATTGTATATCAAATTAGTACACAGAACCCCATAAATGCATCAATGTACACAATATGACTTTTAAAAAAAATTGCCTAATTCTCTAAAAGCCAGAAATACATTACAAGTATTTACCAGTACATTACCAGTATACAGAAAATGAAATAAAATAGAGAATGAAAACCCCACAGTAGATTAATGAAGAGGAAAAAAATGATCTCTACAAAAGGAAACTTCAGAAAGAAAAAAATAGATAGTTCTACATCTTTCAAATATGTGAGGTATAGACTGATTTTTTTTTTTTTACATTTTCTGCAAAGTAGACTCATAGATTATGTTGAAAACAGGAGAGAAATTAATTCTGTAACTGCCAATGGAAATGGTGGACTCAGGTCAAAAAGAGGCTTTGATATCAACAAATTCAAAACCAGGGAAAGCCTCTGGTGACATTTGTCCCGACCCTCCCATTCCCTTAGTTCTGTAGCACTGTATTTCAGAAAGGATGGGTGCCTACCCAGAGACAGATGCTTTTCATCAGGACTCCCATTTGAAACATTGCCCTTTCCCTTGTCATGAAAGAAGTAGCACAAATGAAATTGATATTTCTTTTATACGTATGCAGTTGTGTTTAAAATACAGCTCCTAACACCTGCTCAGTAGCATTCTACACACTAATTTCCGGCTCACCACATGACAAAGTGAAACCCCTAGAGCAGGCATGGACCAAAGCAACAAGCTTGCCTCTTGGAGAAATGTCACCTAATGGCCCTTATAGTCCAAGTGATATAGTTCAAGTTAATCAGAATTGAAATGTTAGGGCCTCTTCCTACCTCTAGCTCTCGGATAAATAAATCTGGTTATTTATCCAACTCTGGAGAACATGCTCTTCTGACAGTTACTTCTGAGCCATCCTCCTTTGTTTGAAACAGTTGATTCTCTCCCTTTAGACACTTGTCCACATGTGTAGCTGATGTTTTAACTGTAACATTGTCACTAGCTACCTCAAATCAGGAGTAGCTGAGCAGCTGTGAAAAGTGAAACTTCCAATTTACCTAAAAGTTGGAATACTACAAACAGAAACAGTACTAGAAACAGATTACCTTCAGATAAGGTATTACTTCTATTTCTTTAGATGAATGACTACTGTATTAAAAGACAGTCATTTCTGTATATTTAGCCTGTCTTTCTTGCACTTTCTGAAGATAGCTGAAAAGAAATGGACTTGTTAAGTCAACAAATAAAGAAAAGTTATCAAGAAATAATTTGTATGTGTATAGATGAAAGTACAAACAACTTGTAGCCCTTTTCAATGAGATATCTAGAAAAGACTGAAATTTTTGTCTTTGCAGTAACAAATTTGGTTCATCTTTGAATTCGCTGTGCCTGGAACATTGTCTGATGAATATGAAGATCCTAGAAAATTCCCATCGAATTAAATAATGATTTAACAAGAATTATTAACATAAAACAGATTAATACATTTAGGATTTAGGAATCATACAATCATATAGGAATAATGGGAGATGAGTTTAAAATTTTAAACCTGAAAAGTATCACTTTGTGATTCATTTTGAATGTTTTAAAACGTAAATATAGAAAAACTTTCTATCAAGTTAAATTAATAATATGATTGGCAAAATCAAAATAAGGGACAACACATGGCAAAGAAAATCTATTATTTTTATTGAGCTTCAGATTAATCTAGATGATTTATAGCACCGCAATTTCAGTAGTCCATGTTAAAAAGAAAATGTTTTCCTACTGAAAATGCTCTTTTATCAAAGCATTGACCTTTGCATAATTAGAAACTTTATCTCCTAATTATCATCATTCTTTGATTATACTTATTCATTACTTAACACCAACAGATTATGTGCATAAATGTTTTTTGCATGTTTATTTGAATTTATTGACAAAAGTAATCTTTCCTCAAGAATCAGTTATTTTTCTGTTCAGTGAGAATCTTTCAACATACCCTAAGCCAGACTCCATCTCTCCTTTGAAAACCATCAACCCAAATTGATTTCTTTCTTTTCAAACTTTCTAATGGACACTTATTTGTTTGTAAAATTAGTCATGAACTATGAGAGTTTTAATATTAGCAATTTTTTAAATGTTCATATACAATCACATTATTTATTCCATTAAATTGCATATTCCTAGAGGGAGGAAAAATGTTAAACTTTTAATAATTTCTCACAGAAACTTTCATAGTTCTTGGGTTAAATATGCACAGAACTCTGAAACATATAGTAAGCATACTGCAAATATTAGCTGATAAAAATAGCAAGAGATCAATACATGATTGATTTCCTCAAGATTCAATGTATTTGCATGGTATGTGTAATTATATTAAATTAGTCTGCTTTACTTGAGTTATTTTGCAATATTTGGTAGAAACAGAACAGCCCACAACCATTTATTAATATAATTTACCTTAACTAGTACATGCCCAATAAATCCCAGCAATTCTCTTCAATTGGGATTATGTTTAGAAATTCGACACTAGCCATAATTTTGTTTTCTAGTTTTGATATTGCACAAAATCTGAAACTATTTATTTTCACACTTTTGGTGCTAGTATTACTTTTGAAATTTATTTCACTTATTTATTTCTGCAACTTGTTTTTAAATGTCACTCATATGTCTATAAAAACCAAACCAACATTAAAAACAAATATTATGTAGGTATTATTTTTCCTAATACTAGGTAGGAATATTATTATTCATTCATTTTGTATTACATTTCATGTTCACTAACTTCTTTTTCCTAATGTGCATGTAATTAACTTTCAATTTATGTTTAAAAATGACCAATAGAGTGAAGCATTAAGAAAAGTTACATGTGGATAAATAACATGCTTACAGTGGTAAGTGAAACAAAATTGTTATCTATAGAAGTTTAAAATAGAAGATACAACATATAAAAGTCAACAAACAACTATTTTAAATCAACATGAAGAATAATAATAAAATACATGTATAAAAAAATAAAATAAAAAATAAAAATTAAACAACATGCATTTCCTTATCAACCACAACGTTCAATTACAAGTATTTTCCTGAAATTGTATCTAGAAACTGAATCTTAAGAACTCAAGAGCTATTCTCCAGGGAAGCATTTTTTTAAATAAATATTTTTGACTGATTAATTGCTTTATCATATCAAAACTGAAAACTTGGGGTTCAAAGTTAGCCAGTGGGAAAAAAATAAAATCTTCACATGCCTCTGTTGAAAGCAATAAAACGGCAAGCAAGGCGCACTGCATGGTATGATATCGTCCTGCATTTTGGAAGGGAGGGAGATGGCAGTTATCCTGGAAAGTAAAACAAGTGGCCATTTGCAAGAGTGCTGCATTGCTCACGTGTTTGGACTATATTTAGGTTACTAGAAGGCACTACTCAAATATTTTTGAAGAGGATACAATAAAATTTATCTTAGCATGATTAACTCTTGGAACTCTGGAAGGCTAGAAAGAGTGAAAAAGACACTTTCAGTATATAACATACAAAAAAATGAAATTTATTTGTGCACAACTTCCATAACAACTTTAAAAGTTAACTTGAAATTCAACACCTGTTATTGTTTAATCAAGAAGTCAAGATGTGAATATATTTTGAAACAAATATTGGACATTTAAATTAGAACATAGATTAAGAAATTGAAATAGCACGTTTAATATTTGAAGCCAATTAAGTAAAGTATATAAGATTTAGTTTAAAAAGAAAAAAAAATGGACTGTTACTTAAGGCATAGCAATCAAATTTAGCTTTTCTAGATTAGATAAGAAGTATTTTCTACATGTCTTTAACACTACTCTGTGAGTCCAAATTTCAATGTAAAAATTAATTTGAAAGTAAACAGGATTATGACCTTTCACTAAGGGATGCAGCCAGAGTTACTTAGTAGTATTTTCAAGATAATTTTAAATCAGTATGTATCCAAAGTACTGAATATATTATTAATGCAAAATTTTACGATAATCACCCTCTTTCTTTCAATAGATGTTTGTTAATTCCTTTAGTGCTCAAATATTGATTTATATTGGTTTTGCCAAAACCAGTGACACTTCTAAGTTTACTCTTATGTCTGAATGACATAAATCTTCCTGATAAATTTCAAAAATAGTGTCTGGAAAATATGAAATATTCTGAATTTAAGTGCAAAATGTACATGGCTAGAAGACAAACATTAATAGTAATTAAACTTCCAAACAATGACATGACAAGGATGTTTGTTTTGTTTTTCTTGTTAAAATAAAACTAGGAAAGTTCAAAAAGATTTTGAATTGGTGTGTTTACAAGTGTACTTAGTAGTCTTTAGAAACGGCTGCATCTGCAGAGCACAAATGTGTCTTAATTACAGGTTTTTTAAGGGTGAACATCTGTGCCCTTTTCTGCCTGTATCTTGATACTTTGATGGTTATCTGAGAAGAATATGCGGTTACACTTGTACTCTGCACTTAGTTGCTAATTCACTTTATTTAGTATAAATTCAGGATATTTAAAGGTTTGTCTGCATCACTTTGAAATACCCCTTTGTACTTACAGAATTTTGTTTTCTATTGTTAGTTTATAACCTACATCGGAATCAGATCAGTTTTTCTTTTGTAATAGGATTTTGAGCTGGTGTGAAGGAAACACAGGTTTTCCTCCATTTCTCATTCCTTTAGTAACATACAAGCTTCACGATATAGAGGAGTTATTTCCGGCATTCCTGCACTGGTGATAATCTCTTTCACTGTAAGATATTATCTAGGAAAGTATAATACCACTATTTTTAAAAGTTTTTCTATTTTATACTTTGGGAGTCTGAGGCAGACGATCATTTGAACTCAGGAGTTTGAAACCAGTCTGAGCAAGAGCAAGACCCCATCTCTGCTTAAAATAGAAAATTTAGCTGGGTGTTATGGTGAGTGTCTGTAATCACAGCTACCTGAAAGGATAAGATGGGAGCTCACTTGAACCCAGGAGTTTGAGGCTGTTGTGAGCTAGACTGAGGCCGCGGCACTGTAGCTGGGCCAACAGAGTTGAAACTCGGTAAAAAAAAAAAAGTTATTTTATTTTATGCTTCTTTGTAATAAACATAATTCTGAAATGGGTCAAAGAATAGATGGGGACTGTGTAGCTATTGGAATGAGCTTACACCCTTAAGTGACTGAACTTGGAATGATGACAGTGGTCCTTCCTGATTCAGCAATGATCATGCCCTAATGCTGGAGGCAGGCTGGGAATGGTTCAGTGAGAAATGTTTGACAGACTGGTATTGGAAATTGTTGACAGAATGGTACAAAAATAGTCTATTTTTAGAGTTTTTAGGATGACATTGTATTTATCAAAGTATTGGATATGAACTTTCCCCAGAAAGCAACGGCAGTTCCTCTCTGGGAAGAATTTCGGCCTCATAGTGAGTCAGAATTAGTTCAGTGAAAAATGTCATAAGCAACAAATTTGAAAGATTTGCTAAAGAGAAAGCGGTCCTGAAAAGTAAATATCCACTGCCACCAAGAGGGCCTGAACATTCCTCTCAGCTTGACTGAACCACACCAGCTCTCTTCCTGACTCCAGGTTCCCTTCCTCTCTTTTCTCACAGCACTTAAAAACTTGCAACTGTGAATTCTTTCTTGCCCTCTTTGAGACGTAAATAGTCTACATCTCAGGAGTGTTTTTCTCAAGGACCTGGGACCTATCTTTTGGAAACAGAATCTCTGTCTCCCAGTTTGTGATGGAATGGAAGCCTAACGTGAATAAGCATCAATTAAAAACGCAGATGCCTTAATTCCACAGATGAACCTTTCCGTTAGTTCACCCCTTGTTGTTTCTGAGTTTGAAACAGAGATAGGAAAAATGCACATCAAGAAGGAACTAAAAGGGATGGAATAATACTACTTTTATAAATTTGGGAGGACATTCTAGTTCATTTAGATTATAGTCAAAAGAAGCTGTGGAAACAGGAAACAGCACACTGTTAAGTAATTTTCCAAAATTACACAGGTGGTACATGGTCAATGGGATTCCAGTCAATTCTGTCTCCTGTGGCCAGATATTTTCCAAAACGATCTCTAAAATCATTCAATCAAACTAGCACTTCTCAAAATGCAATGACATTGATTATCAGAAAGATCACAGCCTCGATGGCATTTTATTTTCTAAATCTAAACTATTTCTAACTGGAGAGTATATGTCTATAAGATAAAGTATGCTCCTTGGTTGAGCAAATTACCAGTGTCACAGATTTCTTTGGGGTAACCCCACATATCACCTGTAATCAGTAAAAGTCAGATTTGCCCAGCAATTTCAGCACTTTTTTATTTCTATCCTTCCAGTGAATCAGTTGTTTTCCTGTTATCATTTTTTACTACTAATTTCAGACACTTTTTGCTCATCTCTGAAACGAAGCTATTGCTTTGTTCTGGATAACATAATATTAAAAAAGTGCAGCGCATTGGTCCTGCCATTCTCCTTCATTACAGGCAACACCTGTGTACTTTAATACACTTCAATATAAGAAGCATGAGGATAACTTATAGAAATGTGTTGCATCAGTATGTAGTGACTGTGACGTACAGGATTTTAAAGTTTATCTTGCAATATTTCTTACTGATTTGTAAGGTGAACTTAACCAGGCTAGGAAACACTCATAAAATTGCAGGCAGAATTAAGAACATGGATGTAACAAATTGAGGATGGTTTATAATAACGGAGTTCATTATTATTTAAGATGAAATATGACCTGAATTGATGTAGCATTTTAGAGTTTAAAATCATATCTGAGCTAGAGATATATCCCACCTCAAACACTTCCTTATCTCAGTAGCATAAACTGAGCCCCAGGTAGGGTTAAAGTGTCACGTGAGATTAAAACAAAAAATCAGGCTTCGCTTCTGTGAGTACTGGGCACCTAATGAGAAACAGATGTTCAATTTACACACAACCAAAAAACAAACACAAATAAAGGCAGTTCATCCTCATAACCAACTTCCCATGAAGTTAGAAAATTCTTTCTGAAGATTAAAATCATCCGTGCATAAAATGCTGAAAAACATTTCTTGCCTCCCAAATTTACCATTGTCTCAGGAAACACAGCTGAGTCACAGATCCCAGCCCATGAACCCATACGATAAGCGGAAGAGGGTCACTTATCACCCCTGCCCTTAACCCACTCCCCAGAGAAAATGAAGGTGTCTTTCTTTGGTCTGAAGTCTGACAACTAAAACCTTTCACACACCAAACACTGGAGCTAGGGAGCTCCTCTACTGCACCAGCTCCTGTTCCTCAACTCTCGCAAACCAGCCTGCCGGCTCATCAAGGGTGACTCCTGATTGTTCTCAATCTGACATTAAAATTGCAATTATTGTTTTTTATAATTATCTAATTTAACTGATAATTTTTATTGCCGTTGTTCTTAAATTACGTAATGAAATTATGAGTTATATGTATCATTAACATTGACATGCAAAATAGAGGGGTTTTATTTTTGTTTCTTTTTCTTTTAACTGAAAACTAAGATTATGCCCCTTAATAGGCAAAATAAAAGCAAGTTACTCAAACAAAAACAACCCAAAGTATTTTTGAATTATTTGTGAGTAAAATGTGCGACAGTTGAAGGGAAATGTTAAGCAAATTCAGAAAAATTCTGTATTAAAACTCCTTTCTTTACGTGTATCATTAAATCCACTTTAAAGATCACAGAAATAGGTAAATTATAGAATTGTATTAGGCAAGAAAAAATACAACCCTATTCAGGAGACTATCACTAAAAGATGGTCCTCATGTAAAAGATGGCATTACATGAAAAGATTTGTCAAATGGCTGCGCATTTACATGTGTTAAATTAAAATACTTGTGCTATTCTTACTTTACTCAACAATTAAAGAATCGATCACTTATCTGGACAAGTGCCATCGGTTGTGAAGGCCTTTTGCTATACCTCATGATGAATAGTACCTAAATAATCAGAAATATCTATGCCGACAACACTAGAAATCAGCTTAACCAAGACGCCCTGCACAAACCATACCAGGTACAAGGGGAATTTTGTGCTTCTGTCCGCTCATGTTGTTATTTGCAAGTGATCACCATGTATGTGCAGAAAATATAACTGTGCCGGATTTGTGAGTTTTCCATGCTCATGGACTGAAGTGAGACAATCCATTATGTTACAGTTAGTGAACAACCACTATATACAGCTCATTGTGCAAACAGTATGCTTTAGGCCAGTAGTTTTCAGATCTCAGATGGATCAGAATCACTCAGAGGGCTTGTTAACACCTGGACTGCTAGGTCTCACCCTGAGTTTCTGATTCAGGAGGCCCAGGATTGGGCTCTGAAGTTGCATTCCTAACAAGTTCCCAGGTGATGCTGCTTTTGCTGTTTCAGCAACCACAAAAGGAAACACTATTTCAAAGAGTCAAAAAACAAAACAAAAAAGTCTAATCTAGATAGCTTTACTCTAGAAGTATTTTCAATCATAAAAAAAGATACATCGAAATCATATGCAAAAGGCAATGAATACACATAATTCAGCATAAGTTGGCTCGGCGCTTGTAGCTCGGTGGTTAAGGCGTCGGCTATATACACTGAGGCTGGTCGGTTCAAACTAAGCCCGGGCCTGCTAAACAATAATGATAACCACAACAAAAATAATAGCCAGGCACCTATAGTCCCAGCTACCTAGGAGGCTGAGGCAAGAGAATCGCTTAAGCCCGAGAGTTTGAGGTTTCTGTGAGCTGTGATGCCACAGAACTTTACTGAGGGCGACATAGTGAGATTCTTTCTCAAAAAAAAAAAAAAAAAAAAGATGGCTGTGTCACATACATATGTATCAGACCCATTGTGAATATTGCAAACACACATGTCAAATACATGAATAGTAGAATATAAATGTCTAAACACAACAAGTAAATAAGTGAGGTGAATGACATGTTAACCAGTTTGAGATAAACATTTCAAATCGTAGGTGGCACCTGAATAGGCTCAGTGAATACAACGCAGGCCCATATACTAAGAGTGGCCAGTTCAAACTTCAAACATATTAGCAAGAAAAGAACAAGTGATCCCATCTCAGGATGGGCAAAGGACTTGAAGAGAAACTTCTCTAAAGAAGATACGTGCATGGCTACAGACACATGAAAAAATGCTCACCATCCTTAATCATCAGAAAAATGCAAATCAAAACTACGCTGAGATATCACCTAACTCCAGTAAGATTAGCCCACATGACAAAATCCCCAAACCAGAGATGTTGGCATGGACATGGAGAAAAGCGAACACTTCTACATTGCTGGTGGGAATGCACACTAATATATCCTTTTGGAAGGATGTTTGGAGAATACTTAGAGATCTAAAAATGGACCTGCCATTCGATCCTATAATTCCTTTACTAGGTATAGACCCAGAAGACCAAAAATCACATTATAACAAAGACATCTGTACCAGAATGTTCATTGCAGCCCCATTCATAATTGCTAAGTCATGGAAGAAGCCCAAGTGCCCATCAACCTAAGAATGGATGAATAAATTGTGGTACATGTATACTGTGGAATATTACTCAGCCTTAAAGAAATATGGAGACTTTACCTCTTTCATGTTTACATGGATGGAGCTGGAACATATTCTTCTTAGCAGAGTATCTCAAGAATGGAAGAAAATGTATCCAATGTACTCAGCCCTACTATGAAGCTAATATATAGCTTTCATATGAAGGCTATAACCCAACTATAGCACAAGAATATGGGGAAAGGGGCAAGGAGGAGAGGGGAGGGACGATGTTGGGATGGAGGGAGGGTAATTGGTGGGGCTAAACCTATGGTGCATCTTAGAATGGTACAGGCAAACCTTTTATATGCACAATACAAATGTCTTCATACAATAACTAAGAAAATGCCATGAAGGCTATGTAAATCAGTTTGATGAAAATAGTTCAGATTGTATATGAAACAAGCATATTATACCCCTTGATTTCACTAATGTACACAGCTATGATTCAATAAAAAAAAGAATACAAACACAATATAAGAATAAAAAAAAAGATCAACAAAACTGGCAAACTTTTAGTTAGAACAATAATAAAAGAGGAAAGATGTTCAAATTTCTAAAATCAGATATAGTAGTGGGGACAGTGGAATACAATGAGCAATTTATTGGCAACAAATTGGATAACCAAGATAAAAGGGAGAAAATCTAGAAACATAAGGCTTAAAAAAACCAAATAAGAAAGAAACAGAAAATCTGAATAGAACTAAAACTAGTAAGGACATTGAATCACTTGATCTTAGCCAAAAGGCCAAAAGCGATAAGGAGATTGAATCAATGATCAAAAATATCCTAAGAAAGAAAAGCCCTGGACCTGATGGATTTATAGATAAATTCTATCAAACATTTAAAGAAAAACTAACAACAATTCCTTTCAAACATTTCCCAGGAATTAAGTAGAAAGGAACATTTACCAACACATTCTATGAGGCTGGAATTACACTGATACTAATGCCAGAGAAAAACGCAACAGGAAAACAGACCAATATACTTTGTGAACATTTATGACAAAATCCTCAATAAAATGCTAACAAACTTAACTGCATATTAAGAGGATTGCACAAAACGAACATAGGAATTGCAAAGATCAAAGTAGCAGGATAATAAGTCAATATACAAAAATCAGATATATTCTATGTAATAGAAATTACAACGATCATTCTGTTTATAATAACATAAGAAGAGAGTTTTGCTTAAAATACAAGGATGGTTAAATATACAAAAATTGGTCAATATAATGAAGCACATTAACAGAAAATAGAAAACATCATTTCAAAAGCATGCACACATTCAATACCCTTTCAAAAACATCCGATTAACTATAAACAGAATAAAATTCCCAAATATAATAAAATCCGGATATGAAAAATCCATAGGAAAACCATGTGACTTGCAAAGACTACAAATGATAACTCTAAAATCAAAAGCTAGGTAAAGATTCTTGGTCTCGCCAGTTCTATTTAACAAGGTACGATAAGTTTTATCCAGAGAAATTAGTCCAGAAGAGGAAAAGGCAACAAATTTTGAAAGGAAGAAATAAATTTCTCTCTGCTCATACATGATATGATCTATTTAGAAAACCCTATAGTAAAACCTTTTAGAACTAATAAGTTCGCAAAGTAGCAGGATAACAAGTCAACATACAAAAATCGGATATAGTCTATGTAATAGAAATTACAAAGATCATTCCATTTATAATAACATATGAAAGAATAAAACACTTAGGAATCAACTTAAGCAAGGATTGACTTGCTTATATACAAGGATTTATATAATACAATAAAACAAGCATAACATCATTAAAAGAAATTAAAGAAGGTATAAAAATTGAAATATATCCCATAATCACAGATTAGAAAACTTAACATTGTTAAAATGTCAGTGTTGAAACCACCCAAAGCAATCTAAATAATCAATAAAACCCCTATCAAAATCCAATTTATAATTTTTTTCAGATATAAAAAAAATCTTATAATTGTCATGGAATCTCAAAAAACTAAAAGAATAGCAACAATAAAAAAAGTCTTGATACCGAACAAAGTTGGAGGAGTCACACTTCCTCATTTAAATTTTACAATAAAGTACTAGTATCAAATCAGCATGGTCCTAGCAGAAAGACAGACATAAGGACCAAAGCATTAGAGTAGACAGCTCAGACATAAACCTTCTCCCATATAGTCCAAGGGGTTCAACAAAGATGCTAAGACCATGCAGTGGAGAAAGAATAGTCCATTCAACAATTGTTGGGGGGAAAATTGGTTATCCACACACCAATTTGTGGTCTTGGCACAAATAAAGAATGAAACTGATCCCTTATCTAACACCATACATAGAAAGAAAATCAAAATGGATCAAATAGACAAATATAATAAACACAGCTATCAGCTGGTTTGAAGATAATATAGAACAAAATTTTCAGGACACCGAATTTACCAGGATATTTTGCTTGTTGGGTTTTACACCAAAGAGAACAAAGGAAAAAAAAGAAACAGACAAATTTGACTACTGAATTTTTTTACATGTGCGTCAAAAGCACTAATTAATAGTAAAAAAGCAACCCACAGAATGGGAAAAATTATTTTCATGTCATTCATCTAATAATGTATTAATATCTAGACTATGTAGAGAACTAATAAAACTCAACAAGGAAAAAAAACTTGATTCAAAAATGAGCAATGGACTTAAATATACATTTGTGCAAAAAAAAAAAAAAAATACAAATGGCCAAGAGCACTTTAAAAAGATTCTCAACATAACTAATCATTAAGGAAAGGCATGTCAAATCTACAGTGCAATATCACTCGATATTCATTGGGAGAGCTACTATCAGAATGAATAAATAAATGAGTAAAACAAAGGAAAACCCCAGAAAACAAGTGTTGGAGAAGATGTAGGGAAATCTCAAACCTCGAGCACATGGCCCAAGATGGGAAAGGTACTGCTACTGTGCAAAATAGTCTGGTGGGTTCTTCAAAAATAAAAATGGAATTACCATGTAAGTTAGCAGTTCTACTTTTCAATATATTCTCAAAAGAGTTGAAAATAGTGTCTTGAATAAATATTCGCACACCCACATTCATGGCATTATTTATTATGGCTATAATGTGGAAGTAACATAAATGTCCATCAAATGAATGGATAAGCCAAATGCAGGATATACATAAAATGAATTACTATTTAGCCCCCAGAAAGAGGAAATTGTGTCAACCTTGAGAACATTTTGCTAAGTGAAATAAGCCAATCAAAAATAGACAAATACTGTAGAATTCTACTTGTATAAGGTAAATAGACCCATCTAAATTATAGAGACAGACAACGACATGGTGGTTTCTGGGGGCTGGGAGCAGGGATAAATGTGGAGTTATTGTTCAATGGGTGTAAAGTTTCAGCTATACAAGGTGAAATTAGTTGGCAAGATGGATGAAAGTGATGGTTCCTCGCTATTATGATCATATAAATGCCACTGAATTGTACACTTAAAGTGGTAAAGATGATAAATTTTGTGTAGTATAATAAGATGCATAGTATAAGCAAAAGCAACGTTTTCAAATAATCACTGGTTTCAGTGTACTTATGTTACAGCAATAAAGAACTACACATAACCAATCCTAAAGTCAAAGTTACTTTTATTTTGTAAAACACTACTGAGGTTTCAATTTTTGCTTTTCCATTCTTAACTGGCATGAAGTCTGACACTTGTTTGATAATCACAGCATTCTTAGTATTGCAATAGATTACAATAGATCACATTTTTCCCCTTACAATTAAATAAAAATTCTAAATAACTAAAGTAATATTTAGCATTTGCATAAACTCAAAAATGGATATTTGCTAAGATGTTCTCCTTGAAAATATTTGAAAGGCTGTTGTGTGATTTTTATTTTGGGTACAATGTTCAAATCATTTACACTTATTTATGCACACCTGGCTTATTAGTCACATACAACCTACTTTACAACAGAAGAAGCTGAATATTTTAAATATTAGAAGCTTCATATTTGTTCAAAATCAATGTAATAGTAAATATTACTCTTTGAAACACAATATTGAATTCTACCACCTTAACAATGCCTCACAGAGCCAGTCCAAAAAGACTGCCAGATCTTGTTGAATTTCCTCCAAAACTATTGCATTAAAACCCAGAGGACCCAGATATGTAAGAATAAAATTAGAACTTTCATCCTCATTATTCATTCGCATCCAGTTTCCAAGTGATTATTAAACCAATAATTTCTAAACAAGGTATTACATTCTTTTCTGAATTAAAATTGTTTCCAACTTTTGATTCTTAATTTTCACCTATTCAACTTTAGATATACATTCAGAAGCTCTTGCAAACCAGTATCTTCCTTTTTTTTTTTTTACCTCTTTCTAGGCAAATTGATCAGTGGTGTTCTGACAATTGGCTGTGGGCCCAGTTTCCACAAATGCCAAAGACTTCTTTGCACCAAGTTAATTAAAATTGACTGCTTGTTTTAGGCCGAAGAAATAGGCAGACTGCCGGATAGTTCTAAAGAGTGATGGAGCAATTTAAGCAAACAGAATAACCTGCTTTCAAGCTCAAGAATAAAAATACTTTATTATGTTGCCTTTGCTCAAATAAAAAGCCCTTACAGTATTGTTTTAATTGAAAATGTAAAATATATACCTGAATTAAATTGAAGATAAATGCTCAATTAGTCACAGAACAGTACAAATATGCATATCATTACTTTTTAATAAATCTAAAAATTAGATTTTTAATGGCCAATGTTTTAAGAAAATATTTGCTGAAGTTACCCTTATATGGCAAACTTCCTATACTGTCTATACCAAATTGTGTATTTCCTAACATTCTGCAAATACATATGATCAATTAACATCCTAATTTAAGAGAAAAAAACAAAAATTGGAAGCTCAGAAAAAATACGTAATAAACTCTTTTTACAAATACAGTGAATCACTATTTAAATATTGATTTGACTTCTAAATAACACTCTATCCAAATGCTGGTGAAAATTCTCCAGATTCTTTTGCCTTTAAGAAGGATTCCATTTTAAATATTTAATGCATAATCTTAACATGGCTTGATGAGCTGAGACTTGTCTTCATAACCACATGTTTGATCATTTTTTAGGCAGGAAATGGAAGGCTTCTAATACGAATTAAGAGAGTACTAAGTGTCAGAAACACTATGAGTTAGGCTATACTTATTGATCCATCCACTATAAAATAGATATTCATAAACAAATTCTACAGATAATGAAATAGAGAAACAAAGGTGAGAAAAAACTTTCTGCATGTGGAAATAACATTAGAATTAATTTGTACAAATTAATATTTAATTTGCTTTCAGTTTGCATGAGTTCCTAAATTTTGCAAAATCTGTCCTTTTCAAATGTTTAACTGTTAGTTATGTATAACGAATTCTTATTTGGAACACTTTCGGGATCCCCATGTGAACCAAAATTGAAAAGATGTGCACTAATGCCATACATTTTCCTCAAAAAAATTTACCTACAGTGAACATTCATTTTATGTTCATGTCAATCAAACTTGATTTTCTCAGTCTCATGATAAAGTCAATTTAGATGATACCCATTATTAAAGGTTGGGGGATTTAAAATAATTAGTGTCTAAAGGAAATGGTAAATATTATAAAATTGTCTCGCATCAATGGAGGAAAACGAAAATTCAAAAAAGAGACTAATGGTCTCCAAAGGAATAGGATTCAGAGAATCTTTTATTTGGAATTAATTCTTTAATATACCTCAATAGGGTATACTGAAATCTTCTACCTCTATGTTATACTTTTACCAGACACAACTGAATTTTTGATGTAAGCTTGGGTATTAGAGAGGTGGATATGAGCAGACTGGGAGTTAGGGGTTGGTTTCATCATTATCTTTTCCTCTTTCTTCACTCAGGTCACAATTCAGCCCACTGCAATTTGATTTATCTTTTGACCACTGAAACTGCCCTAACTGAAGCCAAGAGCTTCCTCACTGCCAACTCCTTTATTTACTTATTCATCAAAAATATTTGATAATATGTTCAGGCAAGGCATTGCTGAATAATGTTAATGATAATAATACCACTCATGATAATATTAATCTTCGTGAGTCAAAATCTTTAGAAATACACTCAAAGAAAACAAATTTAGTTTTGTGTAAACTACTGCGAAAAGAAATTAGCACAAAGAAATTTCTATAATGTTCGGGGTTATCTTGGATGGTTATGGAAGAAATTAAGAAATTGTAGTTCTAAATTTGATCTCAATAAGAAATGAAAAAGGGGAAATGGTAATAGATTGTACCACTGAGGTACAAAAGAGAATAACTGATTACTACAAAAAACTCTATGCCCAGAAATTTGAAAATAGACCAATACCTAAAATCATACCACCTCCCTAAACTCAATCGGAAAGAATTAGAAATTTTGAACTGACCAATATCAAGCACCTAAATTACACCAGCAATATAAAATCTTCCCAAAAAGGAAAGTCCTGGATCAGATGCTTTCACACCAGAATTCTAATAAACCTTCAAAGAGCTCATACCTATTTTGCAGAACCTATTTCAAAACATAGAGAAGGAAGTAATATTCCCCAACACATTCTATGAAGCAAACATCTCCTCAATACCAAAACCAGGAAATACTTCAACAAAAAAGGAAGACTACAGACCAATATCACTAGTGAATATCGACACAAAATGTTCAACAAAACATCAGCAAACAGAATACAGCTAAACATTAAAAATTTGTTTTTTTTACTTCATGATCAGGTGGACTTTTTCCCAGGGATACAAGATTGATTCAACATATATAAATACACAAATGTAATTTACCACACAAACAGTAGCATTTTAATTTTTAAAAGCAACTTAAAAATATGGAAATATAAGTACTGACTATACTAACTAGATTTTTAATGACTGTTTTGAAAGAGCATCTAAGACTTTAACTGAATGCCAAATTGTGGTCACAAGTATTCATAGCAAAAAAACCTTTGGAAAATACTTTGGGGAAGACTTCATAGCAAAAAAAACCTTTGGAAAATACTTTGGGGAAGACTAAGAATACATTTCATTTTTGATTGTTTTACTAATAAAATTGAATTATACACACATACAAAGCAGCAAAGAATAATCTAAAGTCATTATACTCATTCCAAGCATAGAATTTGAAACTTATTTATTAAAAAAAGAAAGAATAAAAGATCTGAAAAAAAATTTATAAAAAAAAGAAAGAATAAAAAATAAAAGCAGTTCCTAATGTCAAAAAAAGTATATTTTTAATTTTAAATGCTATGTGATCAATTTCTACTAACTTTTAAAACTGTGTGATATGTTAGGATAGTTCTATTTCTCCCTTTTCAATAATCTTTACATATTTTTGATCATAGCTCTCATTTTGATCTATTTCTCTTCATTAAAACCTTTCTGACCTACTAAAAAAAATTGCAACTCTATAATTTCAAAGCCAGTATGTTCAAGGAAAAGAATTTTGTCATATGCCTATTCTAAAAAGTGATTTTACATGTCAAATGGTGCTTTAAGATATAGAAGTAAAGCACATAATCCTATTTATGTAAATAAATATATAATGTGTAAATTGTACGTTACTTCATTATATTTCTGATTTCTTTTATTTAGATATATCTATGTATATAATTACTATATCTATGCATATATTTAGCTATATCCATGTAGATACTTAAGTACAGACAAGTTAATCCATAAACTTATTCACATTGAAGAGATAATTTATTGCCACTCTGGTTAAACTCATTTCCTGATCAGGAAGAATCTATTTTAATTTTTACTGTGTTAAAGCATTTATTTATTTTGACAATGCAAAATTTTTATTTAGTCCCCTATATTTTTCTATTATGTTTGCACTGCCTGCCCATATTTATTTCCCATGTTTCATTATTCTATACTCTACACTTTATCATCCTGACTTTTGCTTAGATTGCCAGTCTATGCTGACGTCTTTAAAATCTGAAGACTCACCTAACACCTATTTATTCAAGAACAAAGATCTCTGATGTAGTATTTCTATTCTCCCATTGATTTCACTTCTGCATGAAAGCTGTGTTTCTGTTTGGAGAAAAATAAATAAATGCACAGTTGTGATTAACAAATGAAATATGGAAAAGGTCATTACTGAAAATGCTGAAAATTTGATTTCATATTATAAATATTTGTGTTTCAACACTGGACTTTAATAATTTCATAATAAAATCAGATTTTCAGTATAAATCCATCATAACCATAGCAAGGCCAGGGATGCTTCTAGTCCTTACCCTTTCATCCACTAATAAAGACAGATTTAGAAATCTTCCACTAATATCTATCATAATGTACACATATGTAAAAGGATAGATACTACCAGTACCAGATATTTGCAGAAGTGTCTATAGCATATTATGGAATGCATAGAAATGTTTATGTTTTATAGTTCAATGTGTGGCAATGTATGCAGCCTAGAGTTAACATGTAGAATTATGGAATTATTGTTAGAAACCTTCCATAGTGTTTGCTTCAAGCTCAGCTCTGTTTTAAGAACTTTATATGTATTTGAAATTTTAATTCTGGGAAAATCTCTATGAGGTAGGTATTTCTTAGCATACTTGCATGAAAATTGAAGAGACTTAGGAGTAGGGAGGTGAAATAGATTGAGCAAGGTCTCTCAGTAAGTGAATCGCAGTGCTGAGATTTAATCAAATCCTCAGGGATTTGTCCTCTCAAACATCATGCTATATCATGACAAATTCAGAAAATGTTTGATTTCACTGACCAAAAGAGGAAGCATCTTAGATATAAATAACAATGAACTATGTTCACTGTTCCTAGTGAACTTTAAGGTTAAAACGAATAAAGATAATTGTTGAATAAGTTGTTAGTGAATCAATTACAGTGCTATCAATGATATGTTACAACTTAGTTGCCACTTATCTTTCACTGAAAAACTCAAGAAAACATAAGAGGTCATTGCCATACAACTTGTATGTAATATAACTTCAAAGTGTGAGGAAATTTTTTCCAGTATTAACCATGGGAAAAGTCACTGCTGAGCTTTAAAGGCAGTTTCTTTTTTGCGTTCTTAAAAAAAAGATAAATGAGACACAAGTCAATCTCCCTTTTACCCCTAGTTGAAATGCTGAGATCAGCTGACCTATTTGCTATAAAATCATAAAGCAGAGATGAAAACTCTAATGGAATAACAGGTCTTGAAGAGAAGCTTATGACTCTAGCTCAAAAGATTATTTTCTAGACTAGACATCACTGCACAATATGAACCAAAATAATGCTTTGTGTCTTTCCATCCACTGAAAACCCATCTTATTTAGTTCCTCCAGGCTCTGTTGTAAAGGGTGGGGCAGTCCTGCACTCCAGCCTGTCTGTGAGGTCATAAAAGCGCTGCAGACAGTTCTTAGCAACCTTTCATTCTTGAATTTTATGCCTTTGTTCTTAGCCTTCCATAGGAAACAGATTCTCATATACATTTCATTGACTCTTTCATTTTCTTGCTTTGACTTAGAATCCACTTTACAGCCTCATAATTCTTTCAGTTTGTACTATCAGAATAGATGTCATCGATCTCGTAGACCTCTTTAAATCATTTATGAAATCAGGGCAGGTGGATCCCTGCTCAGCCATGTATGAGCCGTTATAAGGTAATGTTTCCACAGCAGGCTTTTCTCCTACCCTGTCATCTTCAGTTGTAAGCTCTTTTGTTTGGACTTTCACAAATCGGTAGTAATGATGAGTGCTTTTTAAAAAAATGCAATATATCACAAGTTGAAAGCCATATATAAGTACTTATATAAGTGTGTATTCTTAACATCAAAAATGATTCAGAAAATACTTGAATTTGTATTATAAACATTATTAAAAGTTTAAGGGAAGCTGTGTTTTTACTCTCACACCGATTCATTATT
This sequence comes from Perodicticus potto, assembly GCA_963574655.1. Taxonomy (NCBI): domain Eukaryota; kingdom Metazoa; phylum Chordata; class Mammalia; order Primates; family Lorisidae; genus Perodicticus; species Perodicticus potto. The sequence goes on from CAUYRH010072743.1 coordinate 27,604, forward strand.
AGAAATCAAGGTAACAATCTTGAGAGTGATGGTGAGAAGGTTTTTCTTCTGAAATTCTCTCAGGATCTAACAACTGCATTTCTCTTCATGTTTGCTTTCCCTAATTTTCACCATACTGATGCCGTGCAGCTCATCTGAGTCAGAATTCCTGCTCTACTATTAATTAGTCATGATGGTACTGAGAAAATTGCTTGACTTTTTTTCTCTCCTTTTATAAGAGAAAAGAAAATAAACTACTAACCTCATTGGATTTTTTTAAAAAATAAAATTAATTAAAACACTTACAATATTTAGTAGAGTATTTAGCATAAATTATATTCATTATATATATATAATAATACATGCTACTATTACTGCTTTTGACATTGAAAGATCTGAAATAGCTTCAATCAACAGCTAGTCCAATCTCTTAGGCAAATAAATATAATCAAATAAAAAAGATTCCTGTATTTTTAATTATTGCAATCATATTTCTTTTTATTTGGTTATCTGAGTTTCTGCTCTGTGACTGCCACAGAAATAAAAAGAGAAAGATATCTCCTTTTGCAAACAGGACTACTAAAGATAGTCATTAATAAATATAAATACACAACTCATATGTGTAGACATTTCAAATATTAATGAATTAATGCATGTAAAAACCAACGATAGTTATAAATGGTATAGATAATCTGGAAAAGTTTTTTCTTATTTTTAAATATGACAGTTGGGAGTTTACTGTCTTTAAATTATGTATATTCTATGAAAAGTCTCATGAACTTAAGTAATACTATCATTCTTTAGGGAATGGAAATATTATAGGTTAGAGCCACAGTTGACTTATCCACATAAATAAAATGTCTAAGTACAGAACTCCCCTTGAGATACTGGAAATGTAATTTTCCTATCGAAAACACTTTTTTTTAGTTTGGCACTATGAGACCATACCCTATTCTTTTTTTTTTTTTTTTTTTTATTAAATCACAGCTGCATACATTAGTGCAATCAAGGGGTACAGTGTGCTGGTTTCATATACAATCTGAAATGTTTTCAACAAACTGTTTAACATAGCCTTCATGGCATTTTCTTTTCTTTTCTTTTTTTTCCAGTGGTAAGGACAGAATTTATTTACACATACCCTATTCTTTAGATATTTACAGACATGTTAAGTAGATATTATCAAATATTGGAAAAATAAAAGAAAAATTAGAATTTTGTGTATTTTCCTTTTTATTTGGAAGCTACAAAATCATGATGAAAAATCCTTTTCACACAATATCAATTACCAGAAGGGGGAAGAACAGTAAAACAAAAACAAACAACATTCATTTTAGGAGTGTCTGAAGAACTTGATTTCAGCAGAATCCATTTACAATCTTCAAAGTGACACTGACTCCATTAGAGGCCAAGTGTAAGTAAACAATCAAGCTTAACAGAAGTGCTTAAAGAGCCATAAATCAGGAAGAGGTTGAAAGTGAGGGATTATTAAGGTTAACTGCTGTGAGATAGGAGGTGAGGGGCCTTGACAGAGCAACAAGATAGTTATCACGGCTTTAAGGTAAAAATCATTACTTTAGAAGGGGAATTTAATTCATTCCTAAATAAAAGAAGATTGATTTTCGTTTTCATTTTGTAGGTTTTATTTTCCTATTGAAATTCCAAGCTGGGGATTGAGGTTGGTGGGAAGGATAAAATAACTGATGCTGTGGGGGGGAAAAAATCCTTGTTAAGAGAAATTCATAAGTAAGTGTTTATTTTGTGACCATTAAGATTTGAAAAATACAAGTCCCCAAGCAATCTGCAACCTATTTTCATTTAATTTACATCAAAATTAAGTTGGGGACAATAAAAAATTTCATGAAATGGGAGAAAATAATAGCACAGAGATAAGCCCAGGGGATTGCCAAAGTTTTGCACATGATTTTACCTGAGCATAGTTATTTTGCTAATGTAACTAATTGCTAATAATACCAAAATGATAGTAATAAAATCTTCAGGTGTGTTTTTATATCTATCTCTTAAAAAACAAAACAAAACAACAACAACCAAAAAACAGCTAGAAGGTGATTTTCAAGGTGGGAAGCAGGATTCAAATAGTTCTTTTCTAATTAAGTTGGAGCAGTTTTTCAACTGCCTTTGGTAGAATCTCACCTTCAGAGCATAATGAAGCTAAATTGACAGAAAAACACATACACAGAAAAAATATAAATACAGTGAATAAATACTGAGTCAGCAAAGCCTACTAAGCACTGCTTTCCCCTCCCCCCCCACCTCTGGTTTTAAAAGTGAATATTGTAACTCAGCCTAGGATTTTACTAGTTTCTCTATTTCCTAAATTTTACAATAAAAATAATGTCCCTTGCATAAGAACTTTGGGCTGTGATGAATTGGATGTTATATTAGGCATTGAAACTATAAATATGAATTAAACTGCTTTAAGAAATTCACAGTTTACAAATGTAAAAAAAAATGAATGTTTTTACTAAAGAATGAGTGCTATAACAGAGGTGAGATACTTGAACTATTCTTTAAAAATTGACATAATTAGTGAAATCTTTCTCTTGATTTCTTTACTACTACCACCATGATCAAAAGTTTAATCATGTAGCGAATAACTGAATAATTCAGTTCAATGGAAGTCAGTGGCTTTAAGAAACTAACTCACCTGTTTCAAGCTTGCATATTGTAGAAGGAAAAATCTTTTAACTCTCAAAATTGAATTAGTATTCCTTGATACTGCTATATGATGTTAGTGCCCCCAACCCCAACCATCTACCATGTAGAATGTGTTTAACTGAGACTCACATCCGTCTAAAGAGGATCATGACACAATAGAAGTCTGGCCATTGCAATAGCAATCCACATCACTTCAATCACCAAACATCACATAATTTCTTCAAATTAAATTCCAAAATATCAGAGCTTTGCATTTCTTACCAAGTTGAACTTTGTTCACTTACTCCAACCAGGACTGCAGCTACATCCTGAGGGGGGTGAAATGCAGAGTTTCATAGTCTACACAAATAAGCAAAAACACACCCTCACAAAATCAGCATGTGGCCCGTGGCCCGTGGCCCATGGCCCACGGGTTAGAAACCTATCCTATCACCATACTCTACCTTACATGTCTCTTGTACTGTTGCTCCGATTTTATTTCTGATCTTATAAAAATGCTCTCCAAAAATCCTATGTTATGAACAATAATTTTCCTAACTCCTCAGGCTCTTCATTTTTGGTACTTGAAAAATGGCTCGTCGATGAGAAAATTTCTTTCCATGAAGTCCTTTCAAGTCTTTTATTCAACGAACACCAAAATCGTGACCTACATTTCCTCTACTTCGATGATTCCGAATTGTTTCACTTCCTTACACACAAGTGCAGAGTGATTAAATGCTGTTACTTTGAGACTTAGTCCATTTTACTGAGAAAAGCCTTCTCCTTGCCTTTGTCTTAAACTCTTGTCACTTTTTCTAATGTAATAAATCATTGGAACTTAATGTATGGTTTTTATTTTCATACTGTGTCAGTTGTTATGCTGACCCAACAATTCCTTCTTGATGATCTTCAAATATCTTCTTAACATTTCATCTTAACCACCAATGCCCCTTCCTCCTTATTCTGTAAGTTGAAATAAGAAATTCGGATTCTTATGCTTTAGTTATCCAACTGTGCTGTTTTGATTCTATTATTAATTATCTAATGTCAGAATTCCTTGTTCCTCATTCCTAACAAATACTTCATTTCCTTTCTCTTATAGGTCAAGTTTCATATCCCAATGCTTGCCCAATCTCTTGTCAATATTCTCAACTAATTTTTTAATACCCTCCCATTCTATCCACATGGCAAACACATTCATCTGTGGATCTGGATGCATCTTCTTTTCCTTCCTCTAGGTTTCCATGGAAACCAACCTCAAGTTGGCCCCTGGTGATGCACAGCTCTTGGCAGGTAGTCTGCTCCCACAATGTGCCAGGGCTGGTCTGTGTGGGATATAGAGTATGCCAAAAGTGATGGCACGTGACTTTAAAATTAGGTCATATAATACTCTGGTTTCTCTTCAGATCGTATAAATCTTTCGCCTTTTAGAATTAGGTCATATAAAGCGTTGCAACGTCTCCTCTCTCTCAACTTGCAGTGGGGGAAGCCATGCTGTGAACAGCCATGTGGAAATGTCTTCCGGGGTAAGCTGCACTAAGCCTCCAGTAAACAGCCCACAGGATGTGTGGAAGTGAATCCTTCAGCCCTCACCAACTTCAGAAACTATAATTTGACTGCAACTTCATGAGACATGCTGAGCAAGAACCAAAAAGCTAAGCTGCTCACAGATGCTTTTTATTCTTTTCTCGCAGCTTGCAGATTCTTGATTCCATAATAATAGTTTGATATTTTAAACTGCTAAGTACTGGTGTAATTTGTTACATAGAAGTAGGTAACTAACACAGCTGCTGAGACCCGTGGGGGAAAGTAAGATAACTGTGAAGACTGGCATTAAAATGTGTGTCAAGTTAGTCTTTCAGGGCTGTATTCTCTTAACTAGCTAACCAGTCTCCAGTATATCTTCCTAAATTTCCCCCTCATCAAACCTCTAAAATCAACCTCCTCCCTCTAAGAAAACATTCTATTATCTTGTGTATCTCAATGATATGTAAAAAATGAAATGGAAAAATAATTATTAAAGGTAGGTTTTTTCAGCTTTCTGCCATAAAACCAATTTATACATCATATAAAATATGCTGCATGTATCCACACATCTAACCATCTTTCAGCCTTTCCTTCCAGTCAACACTGAGTTATGCCTACTTTCTACCCCACAGCCTCCCATAAGTCTAATTTCTTCTGCAGTTAACTCCTCAAAGTTGAACTTGTAACTGAAACTCTATGTAGTATTAAATAACTCCCCCATTTCCCCTCACTCAGTCCCTAATAACCACCATGTACTTTCTTTTTCTATGAATCTGACCACTTAAGATGTCTTCCTAAGTGGAATCATACAGTACGTGCCTTTCTGTGGCTGTGTTATTACTTTACTTAGCGTAATTTCCTCACATTTTATTCATGTTCTATCACATGACGAGTTTTTTTTTCAAAGATGAGTAATATGTCTTTGCATGTCTCTAGCCCATTTTGTTTATTTCTTTTAGTATCATCACTGAAATCTCAATGAAGTCTGTAAAATGTAAGTGTAACGTTATGTAATCATGCCACCATCCCAGCGGTAGCATTCTTTGATGTTTTGATAACACTAAATAGAATTGTTATGGGATTTGTTAGTAATTTGACCTATGCATTCTTCTAAGAGCTTCCCAGGGCCCGGAAGCTGCAATCTTGGGGCCACATGTGGCCTCTTTCCTGGACCCTTGAATGTGGCACTTTGACTGAACCCAAACTTTACAGAACAAATCTTTTTAATAAAGGGTTTTGTTTTGTTTTGTTTTGTTTATTTCTTTACCATTTTGTTGTTGTTGTTGTTGTTGAGACAGAGTCCCACTCTATGCCCTGAGTGCAATGGCTTCATAGCTCACTGCAACCTCAGACATGGGCTGTGGGCATCCCACTGCCTCAGCCTCCGGCAGCCGCTGGGATTACAGATGCTCGGCGCAGCACCTGGCTGGGTTTTTCCGTCTTTTTAGGAGTCAGGCTCTCACTCTCGCTGAGGTTTTTGTTCTGTGAGGTTTGGATTCAATCAAGAGGCTGCACTTGGGGATCTGGAGGACCACAAATGGCCTTGAGGCCTATTTCATCTGCAATAAACCTTCCTTAGTTTATCAAACTTATTAAAATTTTTCTCATTCGATTTCACACTTTCCTACTACATTGTGTGTCTTACTAGGTCACATACTCTACAAGTATAGCAATAGCACTTATATTTTCCATTATCCTATTCCCAGAGCTAACAAAATATCTGCTTATTGAATGATTAATGAGTAATTTGAATATTTAATGAATTAAATAATAAATAAGGATTCAGCCTAGCCAGTCATTTTTGATAAACTGTATTTAAAATATAGTCAAATAAATTGTGCTAATCTATTAAGACTAGGATATTAGGAATGAATTTCTAAGATATAATCGAGGACATGGTTCAACTATGTTAGAGGCAAATGTTTGCAAGTAAAAAGGAGCTCAAATCTCCAGAACTTTCCATTTCACAAACATTGAATTTGATTAAGAATTCATCAGTAATACCAGTTAATGATACATTAACAAATCATTGAAGTCCAGCTCCAACTCCCTGGCTCCTTAGGTTTTCAGGACAAATATTTTCTTGGAAGATGAATACAAAGAGTATTAGAACTCAAAAGCAAGTGGAAATTATTGTTTATCAGGCTCTGGCTTGAGAAACCCACTTAATGATTGAGTCCTTGATAGTTTTCACTAAATCCAAGTACATGTTTTCACACAATATCAGATACTTTTGAGTACTTTTAACTTTCGGTCAGCCTTACTGACCTTTTGGGAAATTAAATTTGTCCTAAAGCCCATCTCCATGGCTGAAATGCCGTGATACTTGGCCTGATCACATTGACATTGACATTGACAAACAGTCTATGTTCTGGGATCTTCCTTTATCCTCCATATATACTAACCCATTACAGTGGTGTGCCCATGCCTGCCACCTCATTCACTTAAATCTTTACTCCTTTACCTGTATAAAGGTTTCCTTATTTATTCAACAAGTCTTTATTGAGTATTTACCAAGAAAAAAGACACAAATATAAAACTATAACTGTGACAAGTGCCATGAAGGAGGATCATATGAAGTACAGTGAACTTTATAAGCATCAGTTTCAGCACCAGATAGTCTGTGTTATAATTAAGTTGTCTCTTCTAAGTCTTTGCTGGATGTGGTAAGGTCTCCAAGGAAAGAACTTGTATATATCTACAAATAACTTAGAGCTAACCAAACTAATTTCACTGAAGTTTGTAAAGGTTCCATCCGAATATCTTGATAAATAGGAATCATGCCCAAAGATGGATTTGTCTATTAGAAAAAGTAGACTTCTTTCTTTAAAGTACCATCTATGGGCACATTGGGTAGAAAATAAGTAAACCTTAGACAGCATGGGGCTTCATGGAGAAGGATATTGGGATAAAAGGAGCACCCAGGTGTTCATATTAACATATGAATATTAACATATTACCAGCTGTGTGGACCACCTCTTTGGTTGCTGGGAGAAGCAGAACCCAGCTATTCTCCACACACACTCTGTTTATAGAATGCCCAGTGTGTTCACTTCAAGCTCTAGTCTGTCTACGGTCATGAAAACGCCAGGGTCTGACAAAGGAGCAGTGGAAGGGAGTGGGCTATCAACTGACACCACAGCAAGCTTGATTAATTTTTAACAGTCCTTAGTCAAATATGGATCTGGCAGAGTGGACCAAAATAAGTAAATAAATAAAACCAGAGAAACCTAGGAGGCAGCCTACACAGGTTCTCTGCAATAACAGCCATATTCCCCTGCAGAGGAACCTAGGGTGTCTTAATAATTGAATAGAAATCCATCTACAAGTAATTCAAGTTCTGCAATTAGAAATTTAGCAGAATTGCCTTCTCAAGGAATTCAAAGTCAGTCCTACTGCAAAATCAGCAGCAGACTGTCTACATAAGAGAAACATGCACAGTATGTCTAAGACTATGAGAGGTAGCAATATGGAGACATCCACAGAGAGAGAGCAGAGATGGACATCAGCAGATCACTGCTATTATGAAATCTGTACCCTGGAAGCAGAAAGCTCCAGTTAGGACCTGAAATCAGAGAAGTATCCTTATAGGGACAATTCAAGCTTTCTTTACTGCATTCAAAATAAATAATATAGCCAGGCATGGCTGTATTACATGGCTCACTCTGGTAATCCCAGCACTCTAGGAGGCCGAGGTAGGTAGATTTTTTGAGCTCAGGAGTTCAAGACCAGTCTAAACAAGAGTGAGACTCTGTCTAAAAAAAGTAACCAGGCATTGTGGTGCATGCTTGTAGTTCCAGTTACTTTGGAGGCTGAGAAACAAGGGGATCACTTGAGCCCAAGAGTTCAAGGTTGCTGTGAGCTATGATGCCATGGCACTCTACCTCAGAGTGACAGAAGGAGACACTGTCTCAAAAAAAGAAAAAAAAAAGGAAAGAAAGAATATGAAAGAAAATCATATATTCTCATAACCTATTTCCACCTTTTGCATGATTACCACATCCCCCCCAACTAGCGGTGGGCTTCTGGTGGGTTCTGTGATGTCAGCTCTGTTGCCCTTCAGATTCCCACATCCTTTCATCCAGGGCCCCATTCCATACCTTTGTTTATGAAGCCAGTACAAGTGTTCCACTTGGCCTCAACCCCAAAGGCTATGGGTTGAGCACTAAGTCTAGGACTCAAATGCTTCAGGGGAAGGAGATAGAATAGATCAATATTTTAGGCAAATGAAATAGAAAGTTCATCTTGATCCGCATGGGCCAAAATTTTCACCAACAGCCACATGTGCCTACTTGCATTTTCATTAAGCAAAGTCTATAAAATGTAAAATCTAAGTATTCAGTCTAAAATTAAGTGCATTTCAAGTGCTCATTAGCACATACAGCTGGTGGCTACTTATTGGGTAGCCCAGATCAATAGGGCATTAATATTATCACTGAAATTCCCATTAGACAGCACCAATCTGGACTTAGCTATTTCATTCTTAGTTATTGACCCTCGTGGAGATCCCCATGCTTGCATTCTAAGAAATAACTCTGAATGTATTTTTATAGCAAATGCATTAGTAATAGTAAAACACCCAAAACAGTGCAAATATCTATCTAGAGGAGAATTTGTAAATTGAATTGTTTAGGTTACTATACAACATTAGAGGTGAAGAGCAGATATATACGTTATTGTGGATGAATGTGTGCATTATATATTGCTAAGTAATTTTTAAGTTATAGAACATACTTATAGCTGTCTCTTAGTTATTTTTAACTGGCATGACAGCTAAACCAAATGGTATGTTATTTAAGGTAAATGGTATGTTATTTAAGGTAAATATTTGAACAAATTTTAAAGAAAAACAAGGGGATTATAAACACAAAATTCAGAACAGTGATTTCTTCTCAGGTACACGCAGAGAGATGTGGTCTGGGTCGGCAACAGGATCATCAGCATTTTGGGCAATTACACTGAGTCTTAAGCAACTGGGTAACTGGGTATGATGGTGTCTCTTATTGCTTTTTTCTTTCATATGTTAACATCTTCAAAGTTAGAATTAGTCTTACAATCATCGTTAACCAGATGGCAATTATGATAGTTATTTTTTTTTTGCCTTAGAAATGCCTCACCCAAAATAATTTTCTATGTTCTCCTTTTTATGTATGTGTAAAAATGACATAAATCAAGAAATTTTCTAAAGCTAAAGATTTAATATGTATAAAAAATTCTAAGTGACAAGAAAATAAAAAGCAAAGGTAAAAACCAAAATGACTGAGTTTTAATAATTAATATTATCTCTTAGGAAATAAAAGTATTGCTACTATCATCCAGAAAAAAATATTAATATTCCAATTCATGAAAATCATCACTTATACTTAGATCCCATTATATTATCTAAAGTTAAGATAGTCTTTTAAAGAATAGATAAGTTAATCCTTAGCATAATGGAGTTAAAGTGATCTTTTAATAATCGCTTACAAAGTATGAAAAAAACTAAAATGATCAGGAAAGCACAATAGAGGTTTCATGCCATTTCACAGTAGATTAAAATGCCCTAGAAGTTACCAGATAAGTAAAAGATAGTTATTACAAAGAAAATCATATTGTTCACATTCTTATAAGAAGAGACCAATAGCTTTTATGACAGGAGTTCTGGGTGTCGGGTGCTCATTACAGCACAGCTGATGTGTCTCATGATTGCTTTTCTTTTTGAAGAATCCATGTTTCTCGTCATAGTTACATCCCTCAATAGAGCAATTTTATCTTTTCCTTGGAAGTCTACTTCTTGCCTCGTACAATGTGCTGTTTATAAAAGCTAACGATGTCTAGGAGCAAACTTCCCAGACCTAGTATAATAACGTTTATGGACAATATATAAAATATTTCTGACAGTGTAGTGTTCTGTCATCATTGGGGGTGAGATTTGCAAATTTTACTTTCTTAGACACACACCGCACAGTCCTCCCTAATCAGGGCTGGGGATTCATTAAATTCATGTAGGAAGATGCAAACAAGTCAGCCTCAGCACAGTGGAGACGAGGTCTAAAATGAATGACAAAACTCAAACTCACTATTTCTCATTTGAAAATAATGACATGTAAAAGAATGGGAGACTCATTAACATATTACAACAAGGACTAAAAATGATAGAAAACGGGTTGCTAGTGTGCTGTCCACTAAAGCCACATGCTAGTTCCCCAGAAGCTTGATTACTACCCTTGTCTTTCCTGATCAATTTTTTCTCCCAGATAGTCTTGCTGTTGCCTCCTCCTCCTAAACTCTGGAAGATGATGCCTTTGGCTGATTTTTAAATGCTAAAAAGGTTAATATACACATCACTTTAAGGATGAACCCTTGGTAGGACTGAGGATGCACCTCCATAGCCAAAGGTAAATATTTCCATTCACGTTGTTAATGGAGATAATTTTTGGTTTTTGAATGGGGCTATTTGTTTATTGATTGTGGGAAGCATAGAGAACCCAGGGAGAGAGAAAGGTGACAAAACTTTCATAGAAAAGCTTCTTTAGCAACAATTCCTTATCATAAGTGAAGAAGTGGTTAGGGGTTCTAGGGCATGAGATATTCTGAATCAACACCTCGCAAAAGAGAATGAATAGTCAGGAGCAAAGAATTCCTGAATAAGGTGAATCTGGTTTCTCCTGGGATTAAAGATTTATTGGAGGTAACCATTCTCATTCCTCTGGACAGGACAGAGAAGTTGGTTAATAAAACAAAGCTGTTGTCCAAAGGTGTAGGGTTGCCCCACAACGACCAGGGACAAAACTGGGTGTAACTTCCTGGGTTGCGAGATTTGATCCCAGCAGGGAAAGGCAATCCTGAAAATCAAAGACAATTTATATGTCTCAGAAGAACAGGTGAGGGAGACCTACGTCTGACCATTTCACAACCTCTCTGTGTCAGAGCCCTGGACAGACAGCACTCGGAAGGACCCTGAGGAGGGACAGGAGGCCGGGAACTTTGAAACCTAGAGCAACTTGAATTCGAAAAGTCCTTGAATTTGATTTTGTTTTCCTATAAATTAAGTTTTTGAAAGTAGGTTGAAATCGAAATCTGAGATAAATATGAAGTTCGGATATAAACAAAACTGACAACAGTGTATCGTACAGTGACTCCCATTTGATCCACAAGTTACTCTATTTCAGAATGTGTGTGGAATTTCTGCTTATCTTACTGCCATTGGCTTACAGTAAACTAAGCCTCCTAAAAATTCTTGGGATGATATTTAACGTGAACTTCTACATATGTTTGTACATTTAAAAAACATTGTATGAGTTTAGATGGCTCCACCACTACTACCATTACAATGAGCAAACAAAAATCTCCTACGTGAAGGGTGGTGGAAAGCATATGAGAGTTAAAATTCAAACAACTTGGGTTTGAATCCTAATTGGTCACTTAAATGAGAAAATGTGTGCAAACTGTCTTGTCCAGGGAGTTTATAAAACAATATATTTTCTCCATTCCATCCTCCATGCCATATTAAATATGATTTATTATTCTACCTGTAAGATATTCGAAAGTGTTGATTCTAATGGTGTTATCTATTTCTGAAATCTGGAAATGTGTACGTGTAGATTTAAAAGGCGTTTTAATTATTTACTCATTATCCGTTCCCTCAATCTCCCTTGAAGATTCAATTATAAAATTGTTCCAGGGCAGCCTCTGCTTAATACTCACATTCATGATCTCCCTTAAAGCAAAGAGTGGCCACAGGCTATAGGGAAGCCTAATTAGTGGATGACTAGTATGGGTTTTGATAAAGCTTTTGCCTTGGAGATTAAGGAAGATGACATAGTTTCCTTTCTATTCACTACTCCCTGTAGTGATGATTATCTGAAGCTGCAGCAGCCTTTTTTTGACCATGAAGAAAATGACAAGAAAGCATTTTCACGAAAAGAGTAGAAGGTGGCGCCCGTAGCTCAGTGGGTAGGGCTCCAGTCATGTACACCCAGGCTGGTGGGGCCTGCTAAACAATAATGACAACTACAACAACAACAAAAATGAGCCAGGCATTGTGGCAGGAGCCTATAGTTCCAGCTACTTGGGAGGCTGAGGCAAGAGAATCTCTTAAGCCCAAGAGTTTGAGGTTGCTGTGAGCTGTGATGCCATAGCACTGTATGGATGGCAACAGTGAGATGCTGTCAATAAAGAAAGAAAGAGAGAGAGAGAAAGAGAGAGAGAGAGAGAGAGAGAGAGAAGGAAGGAAGGAAGGAAGGAAAAAGAAAGGAAGGAAGAGTAGAAGAGTAAGTAGAACTCCATTTGTACTTGACCAAATGCCTAAAATCCAAATTTGCTATACAAGAAAAATATATTTCTCTTATTTAAGTCACTATAAATGTTTCATTTTTATAGTGGAGGAGGCTCTAGACTGAACATTATCCTAAGTAACTAATGTTGACATGAATCAGTACACGAATAATAATACAGCTCTACAGCATGCCTGTAAAGTTTCTGAGATTGATGTGAATTTATTATTTCATACTTCCTATGTACAACTGTTAAATGAATTATAAATAAGGGTAACTCAAGCACATAATTGTTAGATAGTATCATAAGACAGTCATATGACATTGTCATTTAAAATGACTTGAAAATATTTAATCAGGTAATAATAAAAGTATATAAAACTAAATTAGACCAAAGTTTTAAAAGAAGTAAGTGGATCCTCCTATTAAGATGCTACTATCAAAAAAAAATGTTTTAAAAACTAACATATGTTAATGAAGATATGGAAAAGTTGGAACCCTTGTGCACTGTTGCCGGGAATGTAAAATGGTGTAGCCTCTGTGGAAAACAATACGGTAAAAATCTAGACGAAATACTTGTACACCTATGTTCAAAGGAGCATTATTCATAACAGCCAATAGGCAGGAACAAGTGTCCATCACCAGGTGAATAAGTAAATAAAAAATGCTCTGTACAAATGAAGGAATGTTAGCCAGCCTGAAAAGGTAAGAAATACTGACACACGTGCTACAATATTAATCAACTTGAAGATATCAGGCTAAATGAAATAACCGAGTTACAAAAAGACAAATACTGCCTGATTCTACCCACATAAATGAGCTGGTGGGAAGAGGAAATGGAAAGCTGTTGTTTCATGGGTTTAGAGTGCAAGACGAAACCGTTCTGGACAGTGGTTGCACACCGCTGTGAAAGTGCCTCGCACTACTGATCAGTAGACTTAAAATGATTACAAGGATACACTTTATGTTATTTGTATTTTATTAGAATTTAACAAATTAAAGGTATTTTCTTAACCTTAATAACCCCCAAAATCTTCTTTTGCTCATTCACCACAAAAAAAGTCACACTGTATTTCAAAATAATAGATTTTACTGCTTTTTATAAAGTTAACTTAAACTTTATATACTAAATTTCTCTCATGATAAATGAGAATTTAACATCGGCATACTTACTGACTCAAATACAGTATTTTCCTTTTTCCATCAGCTCCAAGCTTTTTATACATCCATGGATACGTTCATTCTGTAATTCCCTCGGTACTTATTCTACCTAATTATGTAGTATTTACTGCTAACTATGTACCACGATCACATTTCCTACATTCGCTAACATTTTAGTACTTCCTGGGATTAGTAATTAGCTCAATGTGTACCTCCTTTGTTTTCTACGTAACTATATCTAATTCTTTCTAATTAAATTATGAGCTCCTGTAAACGGTATTCTCCAAATCGTTTTACACGAGGTATTCAGCCACTCCTCCCCTCTCACTCCATCACCCGGCGGCCCCTGGGGCTCCACCTGCGCTCTGCAGTCTGGGCTCTTTGCCTCTCAGCCTGTCGTGCACCTGTCGACCTGAGACTCTTTCTTGCCTCGGTTCTGTGTTGAACTGTTTCCCAGAATCCTTGTTAAGTATTTTTCTGTTTGATTCTGTCACTTTAATATATGATCATTCTTCAAAGTTTCTCTAAGAAGAGAAATTACCTGTTTTAAGCTGTTCTATTGAGAGAGGATACCCGAGAAGGGTGAGGTCTAGGAGAAGGTCTTCTCAAGGAGACCACAAGGATACACTTGCAGGGTCCTCTCCATGGTGACTCAGCTCTTGGGAATTTGTACACTCAACTTCCTGGAACTTGGACATTTCCAAGTTCCGTGAAATTCTGTAGTACTATTGGGGCTAGAATAGCATCTCTTGCTTGATTCAAACTGGCCAATGAGAAGGGTACCTATAGGTTGGAACTTTTTGATTGTCGATAAAAAGGGAAAGATCAAGCCAGACGGGCAATGTGGCCATTTGGAATTCTTCTATGCTATAAGCTCCCAGCTGGTGAATGAAGCCCTTCCTCTTATAAATGTGGTGTTTGGGTGCTCTTTCCACTGGGCCTTGTCTTCCTGCAACACTATGTTTAGGCTTGGTGCCTGTAGCACAATGGATACGGCACCAACCACAAACACCGATGCTGGTGGGTTTGAGCCCAGCTGGGATCAGCTAAACAACAATGACAACTGCAACAAAAAGATAGCCGGGCACTGTGGCAGGTGCCTGTAGTTCCAGCTGCTTGGGAGGCTGAGACAAGAGAATCGCTTAAGCCCAGGAGTTTGAGGTTGCTGTGAGCTGTGATGCCATGGTACTCTACCGAGGGCGACATAATAAGACTCTGTCTCAACAACAATGACCAAAAAGAATTTCTATGTTTATAAATGACCTCTTTCTTTTATACTCTTACCATGTCAATGGGTGGAGGGACTTGGTGTAGATATTTATACAACATTATTTAAAGAGATTTTTTTACATTGCCTACTAATATGCATTGTTGATAATGGGAGGTCCTCTCCAATTTGTATTTCTGATCTTTTGTGAGTAACTTATCTTTGTTTAGTGTTTTGTCTTTAATCTTTGTCAGTGTTTTGAAATTTTATGACGGGTCATACTGCCGCCATATCCTCTCTTCACCCACCCAGCCATTTACCGGGCTGGACACTCAGTGTGTTCTTTCAGATTACAATCGCATCTTTCCAGGTTCAACGTGTTTCTTTTATTGTGTATTTGATAATTTGGGGTCTTCTATTTGCTAACCTCTCTGAAATTCTTATATTCATATTTTGAACCTCTAGAGTGAATGTTTCTTTTTTTTATTTGACTTGCCTCCATTTGACTTTGCAGCACTTCTCTTGAATTTTTTTGTTCCTATGGCTATATTCTTAATTCCTCAAAGGCTTATAACATTTTTAGTACTATTCCATCATATATATATATTCCATCATATATATACTATATCAGGATATAGTATATACTCTTATTATATTTCTTACCTTGTGTCTGGGTGTCCTCAAGCTTCTCTCTCCCATTCTTTGATTCTGGTTTTGTTTTCTGTGACTTTAGTGTTAAATGTGCCTCAAATGCCTGTGAATCTTTGTTACCCATTTAAATAATGTTCCAAGTCAGGGTACCTGGGGAAACCCAGGCACTGGGTGTGCTTCCCTGTAAGGTGATCAGCTGAGATCCCAAATATAAGGATCTATAATTGTTTTTTTTCTGTATTTCCTTTGAGGCTACTCGCTTTTTCCAAAGAAGAATCCTCCTATTCCCTTACAGAGTAAGCACAATTAAATACCATTTCATGAGCTCGAAGCCTAGCTGTGCAAAAACACTGGAGGAAGAAAGACATTCACTTATTCCCTGTTCCTTTATGCCACCATTCCCAGCTTTTCACATTACTCTGCTTCCCTAAAACTTTAGTCTACTTATTCTAATTTTTGTGTAGAAAATATATTGTACGTATGTATGTAGGCAGATAAGTGACTCACTGCTTCTGCAATAGCACATCCATTTCCCCTGTTTTTATGAATTATCCCGCCTTGCTCTCATCACGTCGGGGCTTCATGCTGAGGCTTTCTGGCTCTGCATACATAGGCCTCTGTGTTTAGAATTTTCAGTTATGTTAAATTCTTTTTTTTTTTTTTTTTTTTTTTGCAGTTTTTGGCCAGATCTGGGTTTGAACCCATCACCTCCGGCATATGGGGCTGGTGCCCTACTCGCTGAGCCACAGGCGCCGCCCCTGTTAAATTCTTTTATTAACTTACACCACCTATTGAAATTTTCTATGCAACGTTGCCTTCTTTTTTCTATTATCTTCATTGTTTTTACACATTTCTACATTTTTCTTTTTGTTGCTAATGTAGGGAGCAAGGCTCCTGGGCCCATGAAGGTTCTCTGAAAAATCACTGGCATGAGGTAGATTAATAGGAGAAATCACATATAAATCCATTTAAGGTGTATACTCAGGAGCTTCAGAATAAAGACCCAAAGATACAGAAGACATTGCCCAACTGTATGCTTATGTTTAACAAATTATGGATAGCCATGTAGAATTATGAGTGGACAAAAAGGGTGTAATTCAACGTAAGTAGGTTGGGTAGGGAAGCCCAGCACAGCTTTCTGATTCGTTGCTTCTTGGCCTCTCCGAGCAGCATACCCACCCTCTGGGTGTGGAGCAGGGACCTTTGTGGAATCAGAATAGTCTTATGACTTACCGTCAAACAAGAGGGCAGATAATTTCTTATGGCCAGTTTTTATGTGCAATAATTTTAGGTTTTATGACTGGCTCTTAGGAAAAGGAGTTTTAGTTTTTGTGTTGGAGAAATTAGCCTCAGGGAAGAACGGGACTTTGAGACACGAGTCCAGGAGTAGGTCAGAGAAAAACTTTTGCTTCTGAGGACTTCATTTTGGGGTCCTGTTTTCAGAGCCCCATCACTGTTATATTAGCAAGGTAATGTAACAGTGGTAAGAGAACAAAGGTAAATTTTTTAATCTTATACAGGGCTGGATAGAAAGATTTCATAAGAAGAAAATGTGAAAACATTGTATAAACTTCAAAATGTTACACAATCTATTGTTCCGCTTAGGAATATCATGTTCGCCAATTTTAAGGTTTAAAGAAATCTGTTTTTTCCTCTATTTCTTTTTATAAAAATTTAAAACAATTGGTTAAGATATTGACATCGCTTTCATTTCCCATTTCTCTCTCAAAATTCACAGTGTTTCCAAGCTCAGCAGCTTCAGTTCTTTGGATTTTAGTTACATGTGGACCTATATATACATAAAACAGAACGTTGACCTACTTTTGCTGTCTTAGCTACCATGGGTTTTATTCCCTCTTATCAAACTAAATCTTATTTTTCTCTTTAAAAAATGATACTCTATATTTTCTCTGATACGTCATTTTGTTTGACAGGAAAGGCCAGTTAATCTAGGATATAGAATGTTTGTTTGAAATAAATTATTTCTCAAAGAAAATAAGATATAAACACTCACCCAAGCAAACTTTGCAGTTTTTTATGCATTAAACTTTAAAACTATAACAGAATAGGACCAACACAAAAAACAAAAAGAAAGTCCACAAAATGCAGGTCATAATACACAGATTCAGTTGAAACATACAAGACAATAGGATAACTTACGTTAAAATAACAATGCGCATAGTAAACCCCTGGTGCTCTAATTGCTTTACCTACAGACGCAACATATACAATGACATTTGGTACTTTCCTACATTTGTCATGAATTTGTATAAGAAAGGACCTTCCCTTTCTTGAGATAGACATAGGAACCACTCACAGTACAAAAATTCTAACTAAAAACAAAAAGGTCAAATAAATATTTACACATTTGAGCCAATTTTCACATTTTAAGCTTATAAAAAAACTTGAAAAAATAGTGAGATTCTATCTTGTCATGCTACATTTTGTCTAGTAATATGATGAATAGTGATGAACTAATGTTTAACTATTGAAGTTAATTATATGAGTTCTCTGCAAGTATTCGTTTTTTTGTATTCCAAATAAATCTGTAAAATTACTTAATAAAAGAGCATATCAACTTTTAATAAAGTTTTCTCACATGTTATTAAAATTCACATTTTCAATTTTGTATGCCAAAAATTTCTGTAAATATAAATGTTAGATGCACACTTTGAAATTTTAATTTTTCAAGAGGCAAACCTACACAAGTTTAGAAATTTGGCTTTAGAGAATTTCTAAACATATGTTTATACATCTGTTTGGATTTAAAAATACACAAATTCGCGTAGCTTCCTGGTAAAAATCTGCCATACAGAGACAAAGTTTACAAATATAGTTTTTAAAGTTTCATTTTTTAATATTTACTTTAAGGAACACTTTCAATCACCTTTCTGCTAAATGGAGACAAGGTTAATGTGTAGGAAATCCTTTTGTTTTGACATCCTAAAATTTACATTTGCATAGATAAAAATACACATAAACAGATATTTTCTTTAAAAACTAAGCAGATAAAATGAATTTCTTGCTTTGCTCGAAGATATTGTTTCACAAAGAAATCCCCTAAGATGCTTTTTTCAAATTTAATGTGAGTTATATTTCTTTCAAATGCAACATTCTGAATATGCACTTGTTAATGTTTGCTATTTAAAAATATGAATAAATGAACATCCATTTTTATTATGAATAAGCAAGTAAATAGCATAAGATTGTATATACATATATACACACATATATGTATATATATGTATATTAGAATGAGTTCGGGAGTCAGTGGAATAGATGTGGACTCTATTCCCAACTTTGAAATCATATACCTTAATTCCTTTAATACAAAATTAATAAATTAGAAATATGAAATGATACAATAAAAGCATTTGAGCAGATATATACCCCCTGTTTCCTTCTAACTAGCAGGAATATGTTCTGATGTTTTAGTTAATAATAATGTGTTATATATTTCAAAATAACTAAAAGAAGGGATTTTAAACCTTCTTAGTACAAAGAAATGATAAATATTTGCAGAGATAGATATGCTAATTACCCTTGATAGAAGTCCTTATATATCCTACCCCCTTTTTAAAAAGGTTATTCTGGTTTGGTTTTATGGGAAAAGAAAAAGAGATCTTTATTATCATGTTTTTTGAGTCAGAGACAGAGACCACTACTAGACCCATTAGTTCTCTATACCTACATAAAATAAAATAATGCTGAGCATGTTAGAGGAAAAAAGCGACCCATTGATCATTATAAATAAGAATTTCCTACCAGTAGGAGGAAGTTAATTGTGAAGATATTATCAGAAGTGATGGGGAGGATGGGAGAGTGACCAATAACAACTCAAGTTTCACACACAGCTCTAAAATCAGGAGGAACAGCCCGGAGTTAGACTATCTCACTTTACTTTCCAAAGCTTAAAAAAAAAGCTTTAGTGAAGACTAGTACCATGTGTGTGGTTTCTTGGGAAAAAAATCAAATAAAAAACCTAAATTTTACTAAGGCATAACCAAGACAACACAAGTGAAATACAATTCCTAAATTTACTTAATTTCGCCAAGCAGGAGCTCAGAACCAGCAGTGGCCATGTGAACGCCGATGCTGGGCAATGTGCCATTTTAAATATGGAGGGACAAAGAGGCCCTAGCTGGCATCTGACTTATAGGTCATGACTTTGATTCATCCTGAAAGTATTTTCTAAGGTGGTTAAAGAGCTAAGAAATGCAAGGTAATACTAGACATTGAAAATCAACTCAACTGTCCTTTTGCTTCTCGGAGGACCTTTAAATATACTTAATTTTTGTGAAATTATTCGCTTTATTTATCCAAGATACTTTCATTTATTCAGAATTAGATGTGCTTTGAGAAAGAGTGAAAAAAATAATAACTCCACGAAATCATGGAGGAGCAGCTATTGGAAAGTGGTGAGATTGCAATGAACCTGGGCTCAGAGAACGTGAGCCCACTTGTATTTGGAAACATCAGTCTGGGACAATACAGCCTGGGGATGCTTGGAAGTACATTGTTCCAAATATTAAAATATTTGAAGGTCCCGTGATTTGTAGTGGTCTGTTTTCCCCAGCTATCCTACTGGATTAACAAAAGACCACCCCACTGCTTGGGGTCATGCAAGTCAGGGGTCCCCAACCTTTTTGCACCAGGGGCAAGTTTCATGGGAGACAATTTTCCCACAGACTAGTAAGGGTTGGGGGCGTGGTTCTGTTATGAGGCTGCAAGAAATCGATTTATTATGTGCTCTCTAACATCGACCCTCTCTGCTAATGATCATCTTTATTTGTGCGCACTCCCAGCACTAGCATCCCCACCTCGGCTGCACCTTACATTGTCAGGGTTAGATTTTCAGAAGGAGCGCGCAACCTGGAACCCTCCAATGCTCATTTGCAGTGGGGTTCAGAGTCCTGTGAGAATCTAATGCTCTCACCGATCTGACAGGGGGCAGAGCTCAGGTGTGATGTGAGGGCTGGGGAACAGTCCTAAATACAAACTAAGCGCTGCTTTCCACTCTGCCATCTCTCGCTGGGCAGCCCGGTTCCTAATAGTCCATGCACTGGGACTAGCTTGAGGCCAGGGAGTTGGGGGACTGCAGATGTAAGAGACGTTGGTTTCTGGACAGTATTTCCTAAATGTAAACGTGTCTTTACCTCTAATTACTGCATCTAGATTCACAAGAAGAGCGGTCCGGTCTGCAGTCCCCCAGTCCCACCCCCGCAGTGCAGATTTAGCCTCCTAGTCTCCCTGAGTTACCAGCGGGGTCTCCCCCACCCAGGAGGTTCCTGGGCGTTACCTGCCTTCGCCTTCACTCTGATATGTGCTAGAAATCTCTCAGGGCAGTAACTGGGAAATTGTACGTTTTTTTTACAGGGTTTCCATGTCTCATTCATGTGGAGCCTTCCAGTTATATACCAAATTTAGGATTATATGATATATTTCATTTGTGTTAAAATACATATGTTCAGGAAACAGTGAATTCAGAGGGGAAATGTGAATCCTTTAATAGGATGCTCCATAAATAATTTCTCTGACACATTATTTATTTGAAATATTTATCATAAACAAACATCAGTCAACTAAATTGCAGCTATTCATAACAATGTGATATGTATTCTAACATTTTGGAAAACATAACCATTTAAAAAGATAATAGTAGTCGAAAGCTCTCTTAAGAATTTTCTTCCCCCGTGTATCTTCTTCCTGTTCTAGACATCATATTTCTTTTTACACAGGCATATACATCACTCCAAACACAGGGTACAATTCTTTTTCTCCTTTTTTGGTAGGAAAAAAAAAAAAAAGAAAAGAAAAGACTGTCAATGGGCGCAAAGCAAAATATATTGTCAAAAATTGTTTCTGTACAGACTGGTTTCTCCAGAGACATCTTTTAGCAGAGAAGAAGGCATTAATTGAAGGGAAAAAAGTTTTAAAGTTGGATGTCTACAAAGAGAATAAATATGCAGAAGATATCAAATTTATGTATGCTGATAGAGACGTCCATAGATCTAAAATCTGTGCTTTTTTGATAGAGGTTTATATGTCTCATTAGTGAGAAGGCCAATATATCAGATGAAGATGAATTTTAGGATTATATAACATATTTCCTTTACTTTTATTATATATTATTTTTAGGAGATTCTGACTTGAGTTTCAGATTTTATACTAAAATATTTTCTTTAATTGTCTGGCACTGTAAGATCAGAAGGGACAGACCGAGAATCATAATTTCATAAGTTTAACTCAAATTTTACTGATTCCAAGTATGACTTAAATGTTAACTCTGGAGTTGTGGCTTTTTTTTTTTTTGACTATGTATAAAGAGATACCGTAAAAGTAACTGGTTCTTTTCATCTAGTGATCAAAACAATGTACTACTAACTATCTTTGTGGAAAAGACCTATAATTTGGATGCTTTGGGACAACATAATAATAAGAAATTCTACTTATTTATCCTGGAATCTTTATAAAAACTAAGCAAATTGTTTAACTGCTCAATTACTTATTTTGTCAAGTACTCAATATATTTATTATAGAAGAAAATACTGGAAAGGGACCTTTCTTTAGGAAATTGCCTATGTGAAGAATTTGAAATTTTACAGATCTAGATATGTATTGAATTAGCTTAAGAAATTTCATTCCAGGATGTGACTCCTTGGTATAAAGAATCTTTTGAATTAAAGTCCATTTGAGATCAAAATGCACTGGAAAGGGCTTTCCCTCTGTCTACATAAGCCAGACTGAACCAATGAAAAGCTCAAAGATTGAACTGCAATGAACAATCTGGTGCAAATTAAAAACAAACAGACAAACAAACAAAAAAACCTATTAAATATCTTGAATTATAAAAGAAAAAAAAGAAAAGATCAAAGAGGGAAATGACTTCCTTCCTCCCTGTTCTCTCAATATACTGCAGAATGAATCTGGACACAGCCCAAATCTTTAAAATCTTGATACCTCTCTCTCTCGGGGTGATTTATAAGTCGATCTGTTTCCCTCACCTATTCTTCCTCATTAGCAACCATTTGTTGCCCCTAAACAGAATTACCTATGCTCCTCATTTTCCCCTCCCTTCTAAAAGGCATGAATATAAATATTTGGACTTCATTGAAAAGTTAGGTAATCACTGTGATTTTTTCCATATACTTGGTAAATAAACCTTTCTTTTATTCATCTGCCTTCATTGTCAGTTAATCTTTCAGGGGAAAGGGCAAGTTTCTCCCCACCCCTACAGTATATTTATACATACATATAGATAGATACATATATATATAAATATATATATATATACACACACATAAATACACATATATATGCACATACACATATATACATACACATAAGTGCATATGTACATATACATACACACACACACACATATATACACACTTACATGAGCTAGACAATTAAGTTTGCAAACTCATCCTAGAAGAATCACTACATACCCCATAGCTGAATACCACTATAGTCACTTTTGAAGGACTCTCCTTTGGAAGCTGTGCACCAATCAGAGCCTAGTCCACTCTTTGACAATTCAAAACTCTTTTTCTGGAATGACCATCAACTGTCATTGTACAGGGGTCTGACAATTAAGTTCACAAACGTGCCACCATGTACTTACATTGGGAGCACTGTACAAACAACTCTGTATTTCATAACCTTGATAAATCAGTGTCTCATAGCTATGTTTGGGTCAATGTGTGGCTAATTGGTGTTCATTATTTTATGTGCCATAAGATGACAGCTTTGATGGTCATTCTAGACAAAGAGTTCCAAAATTGCTTCGAAGTGTAGACTAAACGCAGTGCATAACTTCCCGAGGGGAGTGCTTCCAAGGTGACGTAGTGATACTCAGCAATGAGGTATGTAGCAAGTTGTCTAGGATGGGTGTGCAAACTTCTCACACCTTGTCCCAACCCAGTGCAGCAAAGAGGAGTGAACCAGAGTGGAATGGGTGGGGAAGGAGGAAAATACAGCACAAAAGAAGTCACAGAAACAAAAGATTGGATTGGGAGGACTGACTGAGCTGATGGCTACAGCCAGCACCAAAGCACAAAAATAGCTTTGTTTTATAGTATCTGTACAGGGTTGTCAGGGGGAAGTAGCATAGACAATATAGAGAAACAGCATTGTCATACTGTACAATAGGAAAATGTAAATGACTTTAATAAAGACAAATCATCTTGTTAATGGCTTCTACTCAACTTCATTAACATATGACAAGAAGGGAAAGACAGGATAATCCCAGCCTAGTTAACAAAACAAAGGAATCTCTATGTAACTTACTGGTTACTACTTCACTTTGTTAGCATATGACAAGGAGAGAGAAGGGAAAGATTATGGGGATATCTGCATAGTTAACAAGACAAAGAAAAAGCCACATGATTCTGGCAGAGGGAACATGAACAATGGAATATGGCTGTTTTGAGAATGGAGGAGAAGCAGTTGGGGGCCCTGCCATCTCACAGCCCGCTCTCCACAACACCTCATCTGAATAAACACATTTTAACAGTTATTGATGCCTATGTACATATACGTACTGCATGTATGTATTATATACACCCAATATATAACATATTGATAGTTTATATAATATGTATGAAGCACTCACTGACAAGCCTGCCCATTTCCTGCCACATAGAGCAATAGCATATGCTTTTTAAATCAGAGGATGGTGCGGTTTTTCCTAAAGGACCACAGCAAACATTTTAAGCCTTGACAACCATATGGTCACCGTGGCAACTGTGCAACTCTGATGCCCTACTGTCTAATATGTTTCATGTTTCATTATCACATGAACACATCCACAGATAGTAGATGAATGAATGAAGGTGGCTGCACTGTGATAAAGCATTATTTATAAAAACAGGTGGTGAGCCGTATTTGGCCTGGTATTAGTTTCCTTGAGCTGCTATAACAAATTACCATAAATTTGATGGCTTAAATTAAAAGAAAAATTTTCTCTTACAATGTTGGACCTTAGAGACCTAAAGTCAAAATGCGTTCAGGTTGGAGGCTTCCAGACACTTCTCTGGAGGGGACTCTGTGCAATGCCTCCCCACTAGGCTCTGGCGGTTGCCAGCAACTTTTAACACATTTCTTCTTATAGGTTGGTGTTATCATTCTTTGTTAACATGGTAGAATTCTCTCAGTGTTTGTCTCTGTGTCCCTCCTGTTGATCCTATCAAGATAACTACTCCCATTGAATTTAATTCCCATGCAAACTTGTTATGAACTCAACTTGATACCTTGATACTCAATTTCCAAATCAGGTCACAGACATAGATAATAACCATTAGGACCTCGATATTTGAGAGACATCATTCAACTCATAGCAGCCCCCTGGGCTATAGTTTCCTGATGCCTGGTTTAAATATTATAGAGTTTAAAATGGGTGGTAAGAGGTAGAAAATAACAGGAAGATACCTAGATGAAATGCCAAACCATTACCAAAATCCACACTGTAAACTCACAGTTCACCCTACCGAGCTTCCTCACGCCCCTGTGTGATCTCTACTTACCACATCTTAATTTCCCCAACCTTCAACTTCACAAGAAATCATTCACTTACTTTCTATGAATTTAGATATCTTTGCATTTACTAGATTTTATGTAATATTGAACATATAAAGTATGCACTCTTTTATACAAACACGGTATACAATTCACTTACTCATATGCCATCCTTGATTTTAGTTAATTGCTAGGGTTCTCATTTACATTAAAATATTTTTAATTTACAAATACAATTTCATTTTATAATTTTAAATTTAAATAATTAATATGCCATACATTTTTTCACCAAAGGCTCAAATAACTCTCTTAAATATGGTTACATAAATGTTATATATGTATGTTATATAAATGTTTCTTTGATGCATGATATTCTTAGAACATTATTAGATTATGCAAATGTGAAGATCATATCACTTATGATTTGAAGAGGTAAAAGACAAATTAAAACTGAAATATGAGAAAACTTTAGTCAGTTATTTTCCTTCAACTTTAAACATTTTTGTAAGTGATGATTTTCTCCTCAATAAGAAAATCTTTTATATATTCTTAATAAATTTTTGGCAAACAAACTCAACAATTTGTGTAGAAAAAACTAAAAGAATTTCTTTGAAAATGATGATTAACAGCATTGTGAATATAAAATCATGTACTGTATTTCCTATAGGAATTATATTACAAATCTGCTATTTAATTTGAGAAGGTTATACCTTTTATACCTGAGGAATTGGAGAGAACTTATCTTTAATCAAAGATAGAACAAAGAATTTTCTTTTTCCAAATCTCCTACATGAAGAGTATTTAACAGTCTTTGTTAATGTCCTATATATCCTCTGAAATTTTGAAATCAAGATTGAATTGAATTATTTTTAAAGAATATTTGTTAAGGGGAAGCTGAATCCATTCTATCAAATAATAAAGTTGAAAGAAATTTCACAAGATTAATTATTCAAGATATGAACATCAGTGAAACTATTCAACACTTAAGGGAAAGAAAATTTAAAATAATATAAAATACAAATGAAACAGAATTCAAAGCAAAGTAAGGCAATATTTACTCAAATAATGAGATTTTTAAATGAGTCAACTGAACACTATTGCATAATATATAGAAAGTTTCTAAAGTTTCACAGGGAATGTCAACCTATCAACAATCACTAAATTAATTTGTCTACTTTGTGCTTTGACTTGAATTGTTCAATTAAGTAATTTGAATGAATGAGCCAGCAGCAAGTCAATAATGAGCATTGAAGGTTAGACGTGATGCATGGAGGAGTGGCTTTCCTTGACACCATTTCCAATATGAATTGAAAATGTAGCTTTATTTAAGGACTAGGAGCTGTTCCCTGCAATCCAGGGATGAGGTGATGAAAGTGTCACAAGGTTAAGGTGTCCATAATCATATGACAAGTAATTACACTCTCCTAATGACTTTTCCCCACCAATTTCTCCCCCTACTAAGCAAATTTTAAGGCCATGGAAAAATATTAGATTCACATACGCATACTTTGCCTCGGCTAATTTGGTTTATGCTAGGTCAAGAGAAAGATGAGGAAATTTCTTTTGGACACAGAGGTGATACCTAACAATGAGAACAAATGCAGCAACAGTGGTAACAGAAGACCCAAAGTAGACAAATAAAGGGGTTCTAAGTCAATGTGCATTCTTTACAAAAAGTACTAACTACTAAAAAACAAAACTGCCTTCATTTAATATAAACTATATGGCTACATGTTCAATCCCCTTACTCTATTTACAAAATCTAACAGAGATTTAGATATTATCAATCAAAATTTTAACTAGGAAAAAATGTTACCAGGCTTAAGGAGAAATGTCCAATGTCAAAAAAAGACCATGGTACCATGATAACCTGCTAACTCCTTTTTCTAAGTTTTATTGATTTTCTTCATCCTTATTTGGTAATGGATTCATTTCTCTTTGAAACATTCATTTATTCTAAAACAATAAATGCTTTTTAAGAGCTGAGTCCTAGGAAACAATGTTTTAAAATGTCAAAATACTCGACCTTATTGAGGTTTCATAAACAAGCAAATACAAAGTGTCATTTTAGATAGTTTTGAATTCATTAAGAATACTCAGAGCAGAGTGGAGTGAGGAGTACAGAATTTTAGATGAGGGAGGATGCTATTTTAGCGATGTTATTGATTAAAGGTTCACACACCCCCAAAGTCAAATATGGAAGCCCTAAGTCCTTATTGTGACTGTATTTGGAGATGGGTCTCTAAGGAAATAGAGTTAAATGAAGGATGGAGCCCTGACTTCTAGATTAGTGTTTTTACAGAAGAGACATAAGACAGTGCATCCTCCCCTCCCCTCTCCTCCCCTCCCCTTCCCTCACCTTCTCTCCCCTCACATCCCCCCTCCCCTCCCCCTCCCCCTCCCTCCCCATTCCCTCCCCTCCCCTCCCCCTTCCCTCCCCTTCCTTTCCCCTTTCTTTCCCTTCCCTCTCAACGCACCAGGAAAGGCAGCTTTCTACAAGCCAGAAAAAGAGTTCTTGCCAGAAACTAAATTTGCAAACCCCATCAATTTCCACTTCTCCAACTCTAGAACTGTGAAAACTAAATTTCTCTTGCTTAAGCCACTCAGGGTGTAACAGCCTGATAGAGCAGCCCAAGCAGACTGGCAAGTGATTAAAAAAGGCCTTCCTCTGAAATGGACACAATGTGTGCTTCTTACACTAACAAAGAGTTAGAACATGGGGCACTTGGGTGGAATTTTATGTAAAAGAAACAATAGTAGTAAAATTTTACAGCATCAGTCCGATGGATGTGTTTAATAAAGATCAGAACTTTGATGTAGATCATCTGAAATATAATCAGGGTTTGAATATACCACGATTGAAAACGGGAAAAGTTGACAGGGATCAGATCATGCAGGATCTTCTAAAATCATTGTAGGAATTTTAGATTATATTTCAAAAACAGTATGAAGCCCCTGGAATGTTTTGAGCAGGGTAGAGGCATAACATGATTTTGATTTTTAGAAAGTCACTCCAGCAGTTATATGATAAAGGGGCATGAAACATTTCACACGCCACCTTAAATAAATATTCCATTATGCTAAATGGCAAAGGAGATAACAAAATCTCCCTTCAACAGAATGTTGAGGTTTATGGTAGCAATAGCCATGGTACCCTAAATGAATAAGAAACTCTTCTTCTTTTTTTTTTTTGAATAAGAAACTCTTCTAATATATATATATATGTATGTATATTTTTGAGACAGAGCCTCAAGCTGTCATACTGGATAGAGTGCTGTGACATTACAGCTCACAGCAACCTCCAATTCCTGGGCTCAAGAGAGTCTCTTGCCTCTGCCTCCCAAGTAGCTGGGACTACAGGCGTCCATCACAATGCCCGGCCATTTTTTGGTTGCAGCCGTCATTGTTGTTTGGCAGTCCCGGGCTGGATTCGAACCCGCCAGCTCAGGTGTACGTGGCTGGCACCTTAGCCCATTGAGCCACAGGTGCCGAGCCTCGTCTAACATATTTTTAAATAAAAACCTAATGTGCCAATTTTAAGGAATAATTTGTGCTAAATTCAGTTCTGTATCTATCTTCATTCATAAGGTAAAGATAAAAATAAAGTTATTTCATATTATCTATGTATTTGAATGTATCTAATCATATATATATAATTTTTAAGGTAAAATGTTTATGAATCTAGCAAGAGATGCAGAAAGTGCGTATTAGATATGCCATGCATAGAGATAGCCACAAAATGAAGTAGTATGGTGTTATGACTCAGATAATATGACCGTAGAAGATATAACATCTGCACTATAATTTTAAGTTTATATCACAGAAACTGCAGAAAGAGAGAAAAATACTCAGTCCTGAAGATTTTAGAAACTGCATCGTGACATGCAAAACTTTGTAGCTGACAGAAAAAGAGGGATGAGAACTTGGAATAAGGAAAAGTTAAAGTGAATTACATTCTCTAATAAAATCTGGTTTCTAAAAGTATCAACTTAGGAATGAAGGAAAAAGAATAACCAGCAGCTTTCTGAGATTCATTAGCGGTGAGATTGCTGTGGATCTCAGATGAGAAGGTCTATATTCATTTTGAAGTCTATAAGTAACGGGAAATAGGTAATGGCATGATTAAACAATGAAAAATATCTTGTGTAATTGAATATAGATTTAATTCTTCAATGGAAAAGGAAGACAGATGACATTATTAAAACAGTTTCAAAAATAAGTAGATTTCCAAAATGAGAATGTATTTTACACAGAGAAATAAGAAAGTTCTTCCTGCAGCATAAACAGAGAGTAGATGATAGGAATGTTTGGCAGAAACCTTTTGTATACTAGGAAACCTTAATTGTCATATGAGAAGGTTTGCTTGCATCAGTACTTCTTCTCACAGCTATTTAAGAGCAGATGACAGACGATTTGTCCTTAAAATGTTCCTATTTTTCTTAAGAGGCAGGGATTTGCTGCAGTTACCAATCATGACTTATCAACAGCTTACAAAACCAACAGGCTCACTCAAGGTCTGAATCCACTGCAAAGATTCAGCCCTACATATGCACCCAGCATCCAAATTCGTGAAGATTCCATACATAATGCTGTTCTACCGTCTGATACACAAGCTATTTTCCATTTAAAGTTTATTGTAGTGACAAATAATATATGGAATTATAAAATTTTAGGGAGACAAGTTGTACAAGAGACCAATATTTAATTCTGATTGCTGATGTTCCCTGTCTACTTTCAGCCTTTTCATGGACATTCTAGACTTTAGATGTAAAGTGTCCACCCGAGTCTAGCTGTCTTCGTCTTTAATCCGGGAAAGGTAACCAGCTGATAATTTTGTTTCCTGGGTTTTTTGTAAGAAATTTGGGGTACCTAGACCCTTTCACAGAGATGGACACAGACCACATTGATCTGAAGAATAAAAGAGAACTCTGTCAAAACATTTATGAATTGTTTCAAAGACTAAAGAGTCCTCCAGTCTCTATAAACTGCTTAATGCAATACTTTTGCTGTATTGACAAACAGCTAAGGTTGTATAACTCACACAGTTGGTATGGAGTAATCAAAATAAACGGGTACTGGAAGGAAGGTTATATGCTCACTTACATTCATATCCTATATTAAGTCAACTCTACATCACTTGTAGCATCGTTCTGAGAAGTATAGTTTTGCCAAACAGATGAGTGTGATGTTTGATAAGATTGAAAGAGTTAACAAAGAGAAACTAAATCCCCAAATTTTAGTCAACTCATCCTCAGCTGAATACCTTGGATTCAGCTATCCCTATTTATGGGATACAGTCATTTATTCAAGGAAGTTTAAATTCATCTATTTCTTGTTTGACTAACAAGAAAAGCTGAAATTCAAAGCAAAATCTTCCAAGAATTTTTTTTTGAATATATATCTGTATGTATATAATCTTAGGTAAAAATGTTTAAAAGAAGAAACACATAACAGAATGTGCACATAGTAATTAACTAGAACACCCTTTCCAAGACTGATACAATAACTTCATTGAGGTAATGTCTTAAAGTATAAATTCTTAATTTAAAATGAATCCTACACAAATATTTGAGTTTTATACTACTTGAAACATGTTTTATATATTCTTAGTGTTGTGTACTGCTCAGAAGTCCTTTGTAATTTGGTGTCCTTTTGTCCATGTGCATAAGAACCTGTTTACTGGAAGTCATTCATCCTCCACGATACTTTTTCCTTTATGCCAGACCTGAAGAAACAGAAAGTCCTCCCGGTAAATACAGTGTGATGCCTGAACTCAGAAAGAATCTATCTCTTAGCCAAACTTCTATAAGACTGAAGAATTACTCAAATATCAACTTTTTAAGCTTAAATGAGGAGCAGAACTATGAAAAAGATGGGATCATTCATGCCTTTCAAGGGAGATAACAGAGTAATGACATATTTCGTTTTTCAGTATTAATTGGGTATGGTATATAATACATATTCATATTCTAGACTATCACAAGGCCATTTAGCTTTTTCCCCTAAAATATTAGCTGATAATAATATGTTTGGGATTTTAATGCCAATTTGGAAATATAACACAAAATTAATAACCAATTAGGCAAATAGATATTAAATTGTAATTCTGAATGTTTTTGTTTCTTTAGAAATGAATATGGATATGGATATCAAAAATAATATGTAATTGGATCATTTCATTCAATAACTTTAATTGTTACTTAAAATTACCCACCAAGTTGCACATTTTCTCAGAAAAGTTGAAAAAGCATTTAGTGCTTATCAGATTGTCTAAACCAAAGGCAGCTAAAGGAGATCTACTAACAAAAAATTGTTCTGTATCTGCACAAGCACACACGTGTGCGCACACACCCAGATGTTCATGGTTGCACATATAAATTGACGTATTTTGTGTATATTTATTAAGCAACTTTGACATATTGGGGAGACTTACTGATGTGGGGTTACAACTTTGAACAAAACAAAGGCGCTACTTTCTAGCACTTCACATTCTGTTGGAGAAGATAGATAGTGAACAGAAAATATATATGATAACTTGATGTACAATGTTTTTTTTTAATAATTTTATTAAATCATAATTGTGTACATTGGTGCAATCATAGGGCAGAATGTGCTTCATATACAATCAGAAACATTTTGATCATACTGTGAGAGATAGCCCTCATAGCATTTTCTTAATCACTATATATAGGTGGAGGGAGGGCAATTGGTGGGATCACACCTACGGTGCATCTTAGTAGGGTACTGGTGAAACTTATTAAATGTAGAGTATCAATGTCTTTATATAGTGATTAAGAAAATGCTATCCCAGAGTTTTTAAGGGAAAGGCCATCGGACTTAGTGTACTATCTGAC
>CAUYRH010072746.1:0-13418 GCA_963574655.1 Perodicticus potto
GACTACGGCGCCCGCCACAACACCTGGCCATTTTTTGGTTGCAGCTGTCATTGTTGTTTGGCAGGCCCGGGCTGGATTTGAACCCGCCAGCTCAGGTGTACGTGGCTGGCGCCTTAGCCCATTGAGCCACAGGCGCCGAGCCACATTCAGGTTTCTAACTCACACTTCAGTTAAAGTTCCTGCTTTATAGTCTTTATTCTTTCTTTAAGATGTTTAGTCTGCACTGACAGCTTTAACAGTACTTGAAGGAAAGGAAAGAACTCTGCTCTTTTGAACTGCTTCTAAAAAAATATTTGTGTCCTATCTGAGGGTGAAGGCTGTGAAAAAAATCAAAATGCTGTAAACCAAGGCAATGTATCCATTAGACGCAGTAGGCACTTTGACTAGGGGCTCAAAAAAACATTTAATTTCTTTCAAAATCAGAAGAAAAAGACAAAAATGAATGCAATCCAGCCTGGATTGCATCTGTTTTTATACAAATGAGGTCATACAATATAATTTAAAAATAATTTTTTTAGAGGAAAGAGCCACAAAGGTGAACGTGCCCAAGGCCCATGGAAGTCATCATGTATCCGTGCATCAAACTACAGAGTTAGAAAAGTAAGCCGCTTCTTACCTGAATATTTAGGGAAATGCTGATTACCAAATTTCCTAAAATGGCCAGCAAAACTCCCAAAAGGTGAATCTGTAAAAGAAAATGTTTTCTTTAAATGCTATTTTAAATAGTGTTTGTACTGAGGAAAAAAGGAAAAGAGGCAAATTAAGGTTGATGTATTCATTCATTTATTTGTTCATTCATTCAGCTTTACTAGCATTCATTGGCAAGGGTAGGTTTGAGGTATCAATATGGTTTACTTTAGTTTTTTCCTTTTATCAAATGTTATTGTTTAGAAATCACTCAGTCCTTTCCTGATTTCTCTAAATATTTGTCCGCCTCATTCACTAAAATAACGAAAACAGTTATCACATTCTGACTTTTTCCCACAAAGATGCTGCTTCTGATTCATCCTTTCTGTCCTTTTTTGGTATATTCTAGAGGACTGTGGTGTGAGAGAAAAATCACTGGAAGCGAAGGATAAATCTGAGACAGAGATCTGCTATTTTCTAATTGGGTGATCTGGAGCAAGTCACTTCACTTCCTGGCCTCAGGAAGGTTGGATAAGATGTGTCCAGAAATTGCTTCTCCTCTAAAGTTCTATGATCTACCCTGGAGGTAGACTAAATTTTCTCACTGCTCTCCTAGTCAGGAACCCACACTGTCTCCCTACGATCAACTATTAATTTATCAATCATGAGACTACTAGACCAGCTGTCCACCATTTGTCCTCAAGCTGGCCATCGAACGATTGGTAACACGTGTAACGTGCTCCCTCCATCTCGGGTAACCAGCACACATCATCCTCCCATCAGATGCGACACGGGCTCAGGCCACTCAGGTTTTTCCTCAGCCTGTTCCGGTCATCCCTCAGCTTCCTGGCCTGCAGAAGCCCCTCTCCTTGAAGCCTCAGACCACTTCAGCCCATCTTTACTTTCTCAGACTCCACATGGTAAACCTCCTTTATTTCTTCTTTCATATTGTCATGCATGTCATTAGGCTCTACAAACAGAAGGCAAATTTTTTGAGTCAAGAGAACCAGGTTTTTATGCTTCTTTTTGTTGGGTCTTCTACATAATCTACTGTATAAAATTAGGAATTTAATAAATACTTGCTTGAAAAAGTTTATAATGGTCTAAAACAAGAACTACAGAGGTTAAAAAATAAGTTCTTACATGTTGTCCAAGATGTTTATCATAGATAGCTCGTGGGTTATTTGATGATTTCAAAAGATGCATTTACTGCTCCCGTCTGGGTCCAAAGATATAATCTTTTCTTTTAGTATAAATTAGCAATGATATAAAGAACTTCCCCCTCTTATTCTACAGCACATAACTTTTAGCTAGCTTCAAATTTCAAGGAGCTATTTGAATTTCAAATGAATATTGTAACCACAAAGGACCTTTTTCAGGATGCAAAATGTCTTTGAAGTTTTTAGAGCTTTATTATAAGTGCTAAAGTGAAATTCAGTATTTTTTAAAAGTTGAAAACTTCTTTTATAGTTGATATATAATATCCATGTTCTTTAATCAGTTGAGAATTTTCTTTTCCTAATAAAGACACTTGGCAATAATTTTGAACAGTATTCCTCATGAGGAAACAATTGTATCACAATACAGTATGCTATATCCATGCTTTCTATTTATAATCTGATGCACTTGGCAATAACAAAGAAAATAAAAATTCAGAGGAAATTTGGCATTGAGTGGATATTTATGAAAATCTCTCATAATTATAAAAGTAAATTGTTGAATAGAAATAACTTAGTTTATTTTTATTTTATTTTATTTTGTATTCTCTGAGACAGAGTCTCTGTCACCCAGGGGTTGAGTGCCATGGCATCATAGCTCACAGCAACCTCAAATTCCTGGGCCTAAGCAATCCTCATATGTCTCAGCTTCCCAAAATTGCTGGTAATACAGGTACCTGCCATAGTGCCTGGCTGATTTTTCTATTTTTAGTAGAGATGGGATCTCGCTTTTGCTCAGGCTGTTCTCAAACTACTGAGTCCTCTGCCTGGTTTGGCTTCCTATAGTGCTAGGATTACAGGTGTGAGCCACTGCACGCGGCCAAAATAACTTACTTTAAAATTCTTTAAGTCCTTCATTGAGCAGTTTAAATGGCATGGATTATTTATAAATAACCTAGTTGGATGTTTAAAAATTGGTGACAGGATTTGGCAATGATTTGTTGGATATGACATCAAAGCACAGGAAACAAAAGAAAAAACAGGTAAACTGTACTTTGCTGAGATTAAAAGCTTTTGTGCATCAAAGGACATTATCAAAAGAGTTAAAAAGGCAACCCACAGAATGGGGGAAAAGAACTTGCAAATCATATATCTGATGAGGGATTGATATCCAGAATACTTAAAGAATGCCTACAAGTCAACACGAAAAATAAACAATCTGATTAAAAACTGGGCAAAAAATACACACTCACGCAAGAGAAAAATTCAATTTAATTCAAGTTGGGGGAAGGAGAGAGGAGGGAGAAGAGAGAAAGGAGCAAAGGGGGATCAGTGTGTCCCCACCTAATGGGCACAATGTAAGGGTATATGGTACACCTACCATGGGGACCTTACCTAGCAGATAAACATTGTAACCTAATCATTTATGCCCTCATATTAATCTGAAATAAAAAAAATGGGCAAAAGACTTGAATAGATGTTTCTCCAAAGAAGACATGAATAGCCAGTAAACACATGCAAAGATGCTCAATATCACTTCTCATTACTATAATGTAAATCAAAACCACAATGAGTTAACTGTTTCACATTCATTAGAATGGCTGTACTTTTAATAACAACAACAAAACCCCCAAACCAGATAATAACAAGTATTGGTGAAAACAGATAAATGGGAACTCTTGCATATTGCTGGTGGGAATGTAAAATGGTATAGTCAGTGGAAAATAGTATGGAGGTTCCTAAAAAAAGCACTGTTCCTGAAGTCAGGAGATCTGTCTCTCCCACTTACTCACTGGAAGTGCCCCTGCAGAGGCGTCATCCTCCACAACTCCCTCTGTCTCAGTTGTGAGATGGACAGTGGACCTTGAAGAGTTTAGGGAAGGCCTTTCTGAGTGAGGGCACGTGTATGAAAGCAAGACTCAACACGCAAAAAATCCAAAGCGATGGGCGAAGGTGATATGAAGAAATAGCAACGAAGTTAACTTTTCTTTATGTAAAATGTCTAAACGATCATTTAAATGGTTCCTTTAAAAAAAAAAACACAACTGCCAACCGCTGTTTCCCTGCTTCCCAGCTTTTTGGACTAGGGTGCATGCACCATCTTCACAACGCTCTATTGTAAATGTTCATTTTATTTTCAATTATGTCTTCCAAATCCAATGAATTTATAGAATACTTATAAAATATAAATGTTTTTATAGTGTTATTCATATAGGAAAGGTAGAAACTACCATTAATAATTTTAAAATTTTTTTGGGGGGGAGACAGAGTCTTACTCTGTCACCCTGGCTAGAGTGCCACAGCATCATAATTCACAGCAACCGCAAACTCTTGGGCTAAAGGGATCCTCTTGCCCCAGCCTCCCAAGAAGCTAGGACTATAGGTGCCCACCACAATGCCTGGCTAATTTTTCTATTTTTAGTAGAGACAAGGTCTTGTTCTTACTCAGGCTGGTCTTAAACTCTGGCTGTAGAATCAGAGATACAAATCCATAGCATTTTCTTTTCTGAGGAAATACTTAAGAGGTTTAGGTAGAACTAGAGGTTGTATTCTATATTTTCTAATCAGTGATGCCAATCATACTAGCTTATTAACTATTTATTTATTTATTTTTGGAGACAGGGTCTCACTATATTGCCCAAGCTGGAGTGCAGTGGCACCATCATAGTTCACTGTGGCCTGAAACTCTTGGACTCAAGTAATCTTCTTGCCTCAGCCTCCTGAGTAGCTGGGACTACAAGGGCACATTGCCATGTCAGCTAATTTTTAAAACTTTTTTTTTGTAGAGATAGGGGTCTCACTATTCTGCCCTGTCTCATCTCAAATTCCTGGCCTCAAGCAATGCTTCTGCCTTGGGCTCCCACAGTGCTGGAAATACAGGTGTGAGCTACCATGCCAGGCTAATTTTAACTTTTTAATTAAACCATCATGATACAGCTCAAAGAGCTCATATTACGATATTCCCTTTCTATTATTCCCCCCCCCCGTGACTTTATGGATTATTATAAAAGCTATTCATAATAAATAGCTTTTTAGCTATTTATTTTATTGATTTATATTTTCTGCAGTTTTTGGCCTGGGACTGGGTTTGAACCTGCCACCTCTGGCATATGGGGCTGGCACCTTACTCCTTTGAGCCACAGGCACTGCCCAAAGCTATTTATATTTCAAAATGGCCTGAATATAAAATTCACTTTACTGTTCCTTAAGTTAGAATTAGCTTTGAAGTTTGTTACCTCCTTACTTCCTGGAATCTACATGAGGCAAAAATGTAGAGATTTAGAGTACATCATACACACATTCCTCCCAACTGAATAATAGTGGTAAAAATCATGTGGGAGTTCAACTTTACATCCCAAGAAACTACAAAAAGAAGATTGTCCTTTTTTCAGTCTCAGTCTAGTTCTGAATATTGTAAGATAATTAGCAAATGTAGATCAACCATAAACTATATCTGAATGAATCAGATGCATTTAAATTACCATGCAGAAACTAGCAGGCAAAGAGATATTTGAATATGCTAATTTCTTTTCAAAAAGAATGTGAAGATGGTTATTACCTTAGCTGAGGCCTTCTTACAGTTGCTTACCTATCCAAGGATGCCCAAATGTATTTCTCCTTGAAAACTTATGATGGACTCTTCTGATACATATGCATCTTTATGAACACGATAAAAAATAAGTTCTGGTGGCAAGTCCATAAAGTACAATAAGTTCTCAGCAGGATGAGCAAAATTATATAGGCATACCTCAGAGATATTGTTTGGCTCCAAACCACCAAAATAAAGTGGATATTGCTATAAGTGAGTCACAAAAATGTTTTAGTTTCCACTGAATATAAAAGTTATGTTTACACTACATGATAGTCCATTAAGTGTGTACTGATAATTATGTCTAAAAAAAGTACATCTCTTAATTTAAAAATACATCATTGTTAAAAAATGTTAATGATCATCTGAGTCTGCAGTGAGTCATAATCTTTTTACTGGTGGAGTGTTTTGCCTCGATGCTGATGGCTGCTGCCTGATCAGGGTGGTGGTGGCTGAAGGTTGGGGTGGCTGTGGCAATTTCTTAAGACAATGAAGTGCGCCACATTGATGGATTCTTCCTTTCACAAAAAATTTCCCTGTTGCATGCAATGCTGTTTGAGGGCATTTTATGTACACCAGAACTCCTTTCAAAATTAGGGTCAGCCCTCTCAAATCCAGCCACTGCTTTATCAACTAAGTTTATGGAATATTCTGATCCTTTGTTGTCATTTCAACAATGTTCACAGTCTCTTTCACCAGGACTAGTTTCCACCTCAAGAAATCACTTTCTTTATTCATTCGTAAAAAGGAACTTCTCATCTGTTTGAGTTTTATCATAAGTTTGCAGCAATTCAGTCACTTCTTCAGGCTCCACTTCTAATTCTAGTTCTCGTGCTATTTCCACCAAATCTACAATTACTTTCTTCACTGAAGTCTTGACCCTTCAAAGTCATCCATGAGGGTTAGAATCAACTTCTTTCAAACTCCTATATAGGTGGATATTTTGACTTCTTCCTTTGAATTACAAATTTCTTAATGCCATTTCTTAATGGCATTTAGAATGGTGAATCCTTTCCAGAAGGTTTTCAATTTACTTTATCCAAATCCATTAGAGGAATGGCAGCTATAGCCATGCAAAATGTATTTCTTAAATAATAAGACTTGAAAGTCCAAATGATTCTTTGATCCATGAGCTGAAGAATGGATGTTGTGTTAGCAGGCATGAAAACAACATCCCCTTGTACATCTCCATCTGAGCTCTTATGTAACCAGGTGCTTTGTTAATGAGCAGTAATGTTTGGAAAGGAATCTTTTTTTTTCTGAGCAGTAGTTTCAACAGTGTGCTTAAAGTATTCAGTAAATCATGTTATAATCAAGTGTGCTGTCATCCAGGATCTGTTTGTATTTTTAAGCACAGACAGAGTAGATTTAGCATA
The DNA here is from genome assembly GCA_963574655.1 of Perodicticus potto. Lineage (NCBI taxonomy): Eukaryota > Metazoa > Chordata > Mammalia > Primates > Lorisidae > Perodicticus > Perodicticus potto. Next base: position 6,750 of record CAUYRH010072746.1, read on the forward strand.
ATTCTAAAGGGACCTAGGATTTTCAGAATGGTAAATGAGCATTGTCTTCAACTTAAGTCATCAGTTGCAGTAGCCCCTAACAAGAGAGTCAGCCTGTCTTAAAGCTTTGAGGCCAACCATTGACTTCTCTCTGGTTAAGAAAGTATTGGATGGCATCTTTTTCCAATAGAAGATTATTTCATCACCTTAAAAATCTGTTGTTTCATATAGTGACTTTCATCAATTATCTTAGCTTGATCTTCAGGATAACCTGCTGCAGCTTTTACATCAGCACTTGTTGTGTCAGACCTTGCACTTGGATGTCATGGAGATGGCTTCTTTCCTTACACCTCATGAACGAATTTCGGCTAGCTTCAAACTCTTCCTCAGCTTTCACATCTCTCTCAGCCTTCACAGAATTGAAGATAAGGCCTTGCTCTGGAGTAATGGAATGTTGTGGCGGGTTTGATCTTCTATCTGGACCACTAAGACTTTCTCCATATCAGCAATAAGGCTGTTTTGCTTTCTTACCATCTATGTGTTCACTGGAAGTAGCACTTTTAATTTCCTTTAAGAATTTTTTCTTTGCGTTCACAACTTATCTGACCCTTTGGTACACAATTCCTAGCTTCTGACCTATCTTGACTTTTGATATGCTTTCCTCCCTAGGCTTAATCATCTCTAGCTTTTGATCTAGGGTGAGAGTTGTGTAACTCTTCCTTTTATTTGAACACTTAGAGGCCATTGTAGGATTATTAATTGGCCTAATTTCAATATTGTTGTGTTTCAGGGAATAGAAAGACCCAAGGAAAGGGAGAGAGATGGGGAATGGCCAATACGTACAGCAGTCAGAACACACACATTTATCAATTAAGTGTGTTGCCTTATATAAGTGAGGTTCATGGCATTCCAAAACAATTATAATAATAACATCAAAGATCATAGTAGGGGAATTCTGGGAAGATGGCTGACTGGTTGCAACTCTCAGCAGAGGCTCCTGAACAGAGGAAGAAAAACTGGACTGAATTGGACTCTATGAAGCCAAAGATGGGGAGCCGAGCCAAGAAAGAAGTTTGGCAAGCTGTAACTCCAAGGAAGAGCATTCAAGAGAACAAATTACAGGTGCAAAGCCTATTGACTAGAGGACGGGAGACCCCTCCTCCAAACAGGCTATCTGTGAACCAGCAGGAAACAAAAGACCTCTCATTTTACCTCGCTGGAGAGAGCCCCAGGTCTCTGTCCAGAGAGGTCCCACTTATGAACCTAGACACCACCCGGCCAGGCATAAAATTGAACAGCTATTTTCCCCCACAAGTCCAAACACCCAGTCCACCCTTTCCCCCTCGCATGGCAGTCTGAAATTCTGCCCCCTGCAGAGTATAGAGTATTTGGTCTTGTCCTGAGAGAACTGGGCATAGTGTGGACCACCAACCATCAGGACGGAATCTGTGACTAATGAGGAAGAAAGAGGGTGTAGGAAGAAAGGGACACTTGGCTGGAGGAGGGACAGTCCCCTGGTTATGACTATGCCCAGTGGTAGTATTGATCCTCAGTTCAGGCCGTGTCTGGCAGGATGGGGTGCAGAACCCCCAGCTCTGACTGCACCCACAGTAGGAGAGTGGTTGCCCTGTGTGGACTGAGTTCAGCAGACAAGGCAGGGGACCTGCTGGGCCTGAGAGCAGAGGCTTGATAGGCGTGGACTGTGACCTGAGAACAAGGGCACGGTCCCCTGATTCCAACAGAAGCCTCAAGCAATAGCTTACTGGGTGTGAATCAAGACCTGAGGGCTAGGGCGCAGTCCACTGCCTCCAGCAGGGCTGGTGAGCAGAGGCTTACCAGATAAGGACTGAGACTGGGCAGAGTGCGGGGCCCTGACTCTAACAGAGCCTGCGAACAGAGGCTTGTCAGCAGTGGACTAAGACTGGCAGGTGGGGGCATGGTCCCCTGACTCCAACTGGTCTGGCAAGCAGAGGCTAGCTGCATGTGGACTGGTGTTGCCCCTGGCCTCAGCTGAGCCTGTGAGCAGAGAAGCAGACAATAGTGTGGAATGAGTCTGGTGGATGGGAGTGTGGATCCCTGGCTCCAATTTTGATGTTAGAGACCCTTGAATCCCTCTCTGTTGGGCTGGGTTTGCACTGCCTGGGACAATTTGATTGGAACCTGTGTATAGGGCTGTCCACTCAAGGACGTTCTGAGGTTGACCTTCAAAGTTCTGTAGTGGAAAGGAACTGAAGGGTGGGGGTTGGGCACCACAGCTGTTTGTATCTCTTCACAGTCAAGATTTAAATCTAATAGTGTGGTTTCTTAGGATAGGGTAGAGGTTGACTGATATCAAAACAGAGCTAGCCTGCACTATCTCACCAAGTAGGTCCTCAGAGTCTCCAGCCAAAACTCTGTAGGTTGTAGGAGATAAGCCACAATTACGAAGCCTAGAGCTTCGGTAAGGGGCTATCTCTACTACCTGGGAACCCCAATTCAATCTCACCCTACCAGTTCTAATAAACAAACAGTGGAAAATAAACATGGTGTGGACCCAACAGAAGAACTCTGGCAACATGAATAACCAGAGTAGATCAACAGCCCCAGAAATGGCAAAGGAGATCAAGTGAAGATGCCATGCATAGACAAATGGCAGCAATGTCAGAAATGGAATTCAGAATATAGATGGCAAATAAGATAAATAGAATGCAAGAAAAGATAGAAATTGAATTCTAGAGAGTAGTTCTAAAGTTGTCTCAAGAAATTAATGAATTCAAAGCCCAAGTCACCAAAGAGACACCAATGAGAAAAGAGATAGCAGAGCTCAAGGAAACTAAAAAGTCAGTTGAGGAGCTCCAAAATACAGTAGAATCCCTCAGTAATAGAGTTGAATAGGCAGACGAAAGGATCTCTGAAACTGAAGACAAAGCTTTGAACGTTTTGAAACACTCAAAGAGCAAGACAAATGGAGAGCAAAAACTGATTATTCCCTGAGAGAGTTGTGGGATCACTCCAAAAGATCAAACATTTGTCTTATAAGAATTCCCGAAGGAGAAGAGGATGATCTTAAAGGTACAGAAGCTCTACTCTAAGAGATTTGGGAGGAGAATTTCCCAAGCATTGCAAGAGATATAGAACTTCAGGTAGCAGACAAGTTTCAGAACCCCAGCAAGACTCAATCCAAATAAAGCATCTCCTAGACACATTGTGATTATCTTTGCCAAAGTTAAGACGAAGGAGAAAATTCTGCAAGCAGCCAGATGTAAGAAAAGCAACACCTACAAAGGGAGAAATATCAAAATAACTGCAGAGCTCTCAGCTGAAATGTTTCTGAGTTTCATTTATGAAATCAAATACTTTTATGACATAGACATGTTGAAGAAATTTGCCATAACTAAACCAGCTCTCCAGGATATCCTCAGACCCATCCTCCACAATGACCAGAACCATGCTCTGCCTCCAAAGTAAACTCACCCAGAATTTTTTGAACAAATCCCAACTTCCACAGTGGTGAAAGGATTAAAAATGTCCACTGGACATCCGAAAATCATGACACCCAAAACACAACCAGGTTTATCAATTCTCTCAATTAATATGAATGGTTTTAATTGTCCTCTAAAGAGGCAAAGGCTGGCTGACTGGATACATAAACTCAGACTGGATATCTGTTATATACAAGAATATCACCTTACCCTAAAAGATAAAAATTGTCTCAGGGTGAAGGGATGCACTTGTATAATACAGGCAAGTGGAAATGAGAAAAAGGCAGGGGTTGCAATTTTAGTAACAGATACAATTACCTTTAAACCAACAAAGATAAAGAAAGATCAGGAAGGTCACTACATATTCATCAAGGGAAACACCCAACATGAAGAGATTTTGATAATTAACATTTATGCACTCTACCAGAATGCTCCTCAATTCATAAAGCAGACCCTAATGGATATGAACAACTTGACATCTTCCTGCACTATAATAGTTGGAGATTTTAATACCCCTTCGACAGTCTTGGATAGATCCTCCAAGAGGAAACTAAACAAAGAAATATTAGACTTAAACTTGACCCTAGAATAAATGGACTTTACAGACTTCTACCTCAGAACATTTCACCCTAATAAAACTAAATATACATTTTTCTCATCAGTCCACAGGTCATCCTCCAAAATAGATCATATCCTAGGACACAAGTCTAACCTCAGCAAATTTAAAAGTATAGAAATTATTTCTTGTATCTTCTCAGACCACCATGATATAAAAGGTGAACTCAACAGCAACAGGAATCTTCAGACTCAAACAAAGTCATGGAAGCTAAATAATCCTAGGCTAAATGACTGCTGGGTCAAAGACAAGATTAAGAAGGAAATCATCAAATTTTTGGAACAAAATGATAATGAAGACATAAATTATCAAAACCTGTGGGATACTGCAAAGGCAGTCCTAAGAGGGACATTAATAGCATTGGAAGCCTTCATCAAGAAAATAGAAAGACAGGAACCCACAACTTAATGGATCATCTCAAGCAACTGGAAAAGGAAGAACATTGCAACCCCAAACCCAGCAGAAGAAAAGAAATAACCAAAATTAGGGCAGAATTAAAGGAAATTGAAAACAAAAGAGTCATTCAGAAGATCAACGAAACAAAAACTTGGTTTTTTTTAAAAGATTAACAAAATTGATAAACCTCTGGCCAACCTAACTACAAATAGAAAAGAAAAATCTCTAATATCATCTATCAGAAATGATAAAGGAGATATAACAACAGACACTTTAGAAATTCAAAAAATCCTCAATGATTACTACAAAAATCTCTATTCCCAGAAATATGAAAATCTGAAGGAAATGGACCAATACCTGGAAGCATGTCACCTTCCTAGACTCAACCAGAAAGAATTAGAAATCTTGAATAGACCTATATCAACCACTGAAATAGCAACAATACCAAATCTCCCTGAAAAGAAAAGTCCAGGACCAGATGGCTTCACATCTGAATTCTATCAAACCTTTCAAGAGGAACTAGTACCTATATTATGCAACCTTTTCCAAAGCATAGAAAAAGAAGGAATACTTCCCAACACAATCTATGAAGCAAATATCACCCTGATACCCAAACCAGGGAAGGATCCAACAAAGAAAGAAAATTATAGACCAATTAATGACTATTGATGCAAAAATATTGAATAAGATCTTAGCAAATAGCATTCAACAACACATCAAAAATATACATCATGATCAAGCTGGTTTTATTCCAGGGTTATAGGGTTGGTTCAACTTATGCAAATCTATAAATATAATGCATCACATCAATAAAATGAAAAACGAAGACCATATGATTCTCTCAATTGATGTGGAAAAGGGCTTTGATAATATCCAGCATCCTTCCACGATCAGAATTCTTAAGAAAATAGCCATAGAAGGGACATTTAAGTTTAAGAAGGAACATTCTTAAACTGATAGAGGTCATCTTCAGCAAACCCACAGCCAATATCATATTGAATGGTATAAAATTGAAAACATTTCTACTCAGATCAGAAACAATGCAAGGATGCCCACTGTCTCCACTGCTATTCAACATAGTAATGGAAGTCTTAGCCATCACAATCAGGCAAGAGAAGGCAATCAAGGGTATCCAAACAGGGTCAGAGGAGATCAACTCTCACTCTTCACTGATGATATGATCCTATACCTGGAAAATCGCAGGGACTGAACTTCAAAACACTTAGAAGTGATCAAGGAATACAGCAGCATCTCAGGATACAAAATCAATACTTACAAGTCAGTAGCTTTTATATACACCAACAATAGTCAAGCTGAAAAAACCATCAAGGACTCTATTCCTTTTACGATAGTGCCAAAGAAGATGATATATCTGGGAATTTACCTGACAAAGGATGTGAAAGATCTCTATAAAGAGAACTATGAAGCTCTGAGGAAAGAAATAGCTGAAGATATTAACAAATGGAAAAACATACCATGCTCATGGCTGGGAAGAATCAACATTATTAAAATGCCCATACTACCCAAAGCAATCTACAGATTTAATGTAATCCCTATTAAAGCACCATTATCATACTTTAAAGAACTTGAAAAAATAGTACTTTGTTTTATATGGAATCAGAAAAAACCTCGAATAGCAAATACATTACTCAGAAATAAGAACAAATAGGGAGGTATCACATTACCAGACTTCAGGTTATCCTATAAATCTATAGTGATCAAAATAACATGGTACTGGCACAAAAACAGAGAGGTAGATTTATGGAACAGAATAGAGAACCAAGAGATGAACCTAGCTACTTATTGCCATATGATCTTTGACAAGTCTATCAAAAATATTCAGTAGGGGAAAGACTCCTTAACAAATAGTGCTGGATGAACTGACTAGCGACATTCAGAAAACTGAAACTGGACCCCCACCTTTTACCATTAACAAAAATTGATTCTCACTGGATAAAAGATTTAAACTTAAGACATGAAACTATAAAAATACTAGAAGAGAGTACAGAGAAAACACTTGAAGAAATTGGCCTGGGAGAATATTTTATGAGGAGGACCTCCCAGGCAATTGAAGCAACACCAAAACTCCATTACTGGGATCTGATCAAACTAAAAAGCTTTTGCATAGCCAAGAGCACGGTAAGTAAAGCAAACAGACAACCTTCAGAATGGGAGAAGATTTTTGTAGGTTATGCTTCTGACAAAGGTCTGATAACT
>CAUYRH010072749.1:0-11092 GCA_963574655.1 Perodicticus potto
CCTATTGAGGGCAACAAAAAAAAAAAAAAAGAAAGAAAGAAAGAAGGAAGGAAGGAAGGAAGGAAGGAAGGAAGGAAGGAAGGAAGGAAGGAAGAAAGAAAGAAAGAAAGAAAGAAAGAAAGAAAGAAAGAAAGAAAGAAAGAAAGAAAGAAAGAAAGAAAGAAAGAAAGAAAGAAAGACCGACCAGGCTTTTTTTTACATAAGTGATACGTGTGTAAGAATCCATGCAGAACATTTAGGGCAAAACTGTGGTATCTAAAATAGGCCGAGTGACGGATAATTTTATGTGCTTACTCGACTAGGCCACAGGACCCAGGAATCTGGTCAGACACATCTGGATACTGTTGAAAAGGTATTTTTTTTAAGTGAAATTAACATTTAAATCAGTACACTTTGAGTCAAAAATATAACTTTCCGTGATGTGGGTGGGCCTTCTCCAATTGCTTGAGGGTCTTAAGGTAAAGACAGATCTCTCCCCACAAAATAGGGAATCTTTCCACTACACTGCCTTTGACCTTGACCTGAACTACAACATCAACCCTACCCTGAGTCTCCAGCTTGCCAGCCTGACTTGCAGATTTGCCAATCACCTGAGCCAGTTCCCTAAGGCTGGCCAATCAATCTATCAATCACCTACCTACCTGCACCCTATAGATTCTGTTTCTCTAAAGAAACTGATGAATGCAGATAGGACTTGGGAAGGACATGCTGTCTGCAGAGGCCAGTAAGGGACAAAAACTTTCAGCTCCCACAAATGTAGGTATTCTCATGAGGACAGCCTGAAGAGAGGGTGCCAGGCCACAGGGGCCAGGCCTGCTCATTCAGCTTCTGAGAAACCTGTTTTGCCTAAGAAATGGCAACTTACTAACACACCTACAGTGCATCTTAGAAGGTACAGGTGAAACTTACTAAATGTAGAATATAAAGTCTGAACACAATAACTAAGAAAATGCCATGCAGGCTATGTTAACCAGTTGGATGAAAATATTTCAAATTGTATATAAAACCAGCACATTGTACCCCATGATTGCATTAATGTAAACAGCTATGATTTAATTAAAAAAACAAAAAAGAAAAGAAAAAAGAAATGGCAACTTGTACTGCTCTGAGTAGAGAATGCCCTGACAATGGGAAGGTGAAACACTAGTCAGAAGTGGCAAGAAAACCTCATTGCTGGAACTGCCACCGAGTCTTGCCTTCCATGCACTTGTCAGACCACAGAAAAATAGCAGGTTGGGGCGGGGCACGGTGGTTCCCACCTGTAATCCCAGCACTCTAAGAGGCAGAGGCAGGTGGGTGCTTGAGTTCAGGATTCTAGACCTCCCTGAGCAAGAGCAAGACCCATGTCTCTTCTAAAAAGAAAAAGAAATAGAAAAACTGAGGCAAGAGGATCGCTTAAGCCCAGGAGTTTGAAGTTGCTGTGAACTATGATGCCATGGCACTCTACCTAGGGTGACAGACTGAGACTGTGTGTCTGAAATAAATAAAATAAAATAACATAGCAGGTTGGAAATCAGATGTGCTTGGGGATGGGGCTGGGGAGGGTGTTCCATTCTGAATAAAACAGAATTAGGCATCCCTGGCTTCCGGAGAGCTGAGTGTGGGCCAGGGCACAGAACATCCGCAGCTTCCAAGGCACATTGCTCTGTGGTTTGTAATGCAGCTCACCGTTTAGGAAGGAAGCTGAGAGTTCAGCCACCATCCACTGCAAGGAGCTGATCTTTCCAACTCACATTTCGATGAGCAAGACATTTTACTTTCTCCGTCCTCTGAAAGGAAGGGGTGGGTGGGCACCAGAGTGTTTTGACTGAGGGGTCTTTGGTGGTCCCTTTCTAATAAAGAGCCGATATATTAGTGCCGAACAGTCTTCTTTTTTTTTTATTTTTTTTGGAGCCCTGAAGTAATACCAGTATTCTCATTGCTGAAGAAACTGCTGAGCAAAATCTTCCAACAATGCGTCTCCCTGGCATTCCTTAACTCTATTGATAATGATAAAGTCTCATAAATCTAGGTAAATCTTTAATTACACCTTTGGAATGGGACGATATTATGACTGTGATATAGTCATAAAGGGCACACTCAAAATTAGTTCCGTAGACATCTTATGAATATGTAAAAGAGTAGAGGTGGCTAGAGTTAAAAGCAAAGCCAAAAAAAAAAAAAAAAAGGAAATAAATAAAAACCAAAATTGTGTTTTTTTCTTCTTTGTTGCAATCACCTTTTAAGATGGGGTTTTATTCTCTTTTTTAAGGTAATTGTTATTTTTGACAATTTTTGTTAAAATCCATAGTGTCAGCTTTGCTGAGAGCCTTATTGTATGTTGCAAAAACTACAAAATGAAATAGAGTGTTTTCTTCTGTGTTAAAATACCTTTTGGCCTAAAAATTACTCTTCCTTATATTAAGTGTATGTGAAACGCTGATAGAGAGAGACGCTTCTTTGGGTGTTTTCACAAGGCCCTAAACAAAACCTACCGGAAGTTCCCTTCTCTACAATCAGGGTGATTGCTGCCTCCTTCATCCCCCCTCCTGTGTGGTTTGCAACCCCATGCAATTTATTTTTATCTTCAGCCAATGCATATATTTTTACTCGTGTGAATAATACAGAGAAAGATTAAGCTCTTTTATTTTGCTAATTAAACTGCATTTTTCAAAATCTGGTGAGGTAGTAAGTGACAGGATTAACAAGGGCACTTTGCGGAGTTTTGCTGTTTTCCTGATTAGATTAGAGGTGTTTGCTATTGAAGCGGGAGCTGATGAAGTGGTTTCCCCGATGTGAGTGAACGCACGCCCCTGGTTTATCACTGCACTTCATAAAGAAGTCGTCCTGACTGTCGAGAAAGCCCAGCCAAGAGTGAAAATGACATTAGCAAAAAGCTAAGCAAAAGGTCAGTGGAGCAGAATGAGAAGGAGGAAAGGGAAAAATGCGGTCCTTTGCCTTTTTTTTTTTTCCCTAAGAGTTAAGGAAGAGGACCCAGTTACAGCCTCTGTGCAGAGCAGAGCTAGGTGAGTGCCAGAATTGTACTCTCCAGAGACAGGGACATCTTTCTCAGCTTCTGGAGTTTAAAGGTAAATGCCTTGTATTTCAAAATCTTATATTTTAAAAAAGATAGAACAAGGAAAGTCTGACCCTTTCTCCTCGGCCCCTCCCACCCATGCCACCACCGTGCATTTCCGTAAGCATCTGCAGATGACTTTGGGGACTTGAGCCCCCGTCCAGATAGCAAGGTTAAGCTCACCCACAGAGCAGCCAGGGGCCCAACCAAAGGAACAAGGAAGGCCATTATCTTCTGCCCCTTACCTCCCTTAAACCCCAACCTTGCTTCTCATCCCCTTCGGGGAGTCAATTAAAATGAAGAAGCCAAGTCAAACAAATAGGAGGAAAGTCAGAATGGAGGTGTGGCTTGGAATTGCTGCTAGTTCCCCATTTTTTTTTAATGGCTGAGTAATACACCACAATACACATATAAAGCATTTTATTAATCTATTCATGTATTCATGTATTAATAAGCACTTGGGTTAATGCCACATCTTTACAATTGTGGGAAATAAAATCCCATTTTACACAGTGATTGCAACAAAGAAGGAAAATACATGAATTTGGGGTTTTTTTGTTGTTTGTTTTTTCTTTTGGTCTTTCCTTTTAACTCTACTCACCTCTACCCTTTTAAATATTCATAAAATGTATACAGAGCTAATTCTGAGTGTGCCCTTTATGACTATATCACAGTCATAATTTGTAGTCGGCAGACAAGAGGAGGGACGCTGTGGTAGCAGTGAAAACAAGCCGGAGAGGGGAGCTGGGCAGGGGCTGGGCCGTGCTCAGAGCCGGGTACCCAGTCAAGGGCATTGCACCTCCAGGATTGAATCACTGTGCCCCTCCTGCCCTAATCCCTGGTTTCATCTTCCCCATAGACACATATTCTTTTTAATCAAGGTGTAATTTGTACATAGCAAAAGGCACACAGGTGTGTCGAGAGATGAGTTTTGGCACACACATAGACCTACATGTGGAGCCCACATCCCTACTGAGATACAGAACGTTTTTATCACTCCAGAAAGTTCTCTCAAGTTCCATCCCAGTCAATGCCTGCCTCCCTTCCAAGCCAAGCAACCACTGTTCTAATTTCTTTTCTTTTTTCTTTTTTTTTTTTTTTTTTTGTAGAGACAGAGTCTTGCTTTATCGCCCTTGGCAGAGTGCCGTAGCATCACAGCTCACAGCAACTTCCAGCTCTCAGGCTTAGGCGATTCTCTTGCCTCAGCCTCCTGAGTAGCTGGGACTACAGGCGCCCGCCACAACACCCAGCTATTTTTCTGTGTTGCAGTTCGGCCGAGGCCGGGTTTGAACCCGCCACCTTCCATATATGGGGCTGGCGCCCTACTCAATGAGCCACAGGCGCCGCCCCCTTTTTTTTTTTTTTTTTTTTTTGTAGAGACAGGGTCTCACTTCCTCGCCCTCGGTAGAGTGCCATGGAGTCACACAGCTCACAGCAACCTCCAGCTCTCAGGCTTAGATGATTCTCTTGCCTCAGCCTCCTGAGTAGCTGGGACTACAGGCGCCCACCACAACCCCTGGCTATTTTTTTTGTTTTGTTTTGCAGTTCGGCCCAGGCCGGGTTTGAACCCACCACCCTTGGTATATGGGGCCGGCGCCCTACACGCTGAGCCACAGGCGCCGCCCCACCAGTGTTCTAATTTTTATTACCAAAAATTAGTTTTGCCTGTCCTAGGACTTAACGTAAATGGAATCCTAAAGAATGTATTTTGGCTTCCTTCACTGGGCACAACTGTTCTGTCATTCCCTCTTTGTTGCGGATACAATAGTTCATTTATTTATTTTTTTAATTTCAGAATACTATAGGAGTATACATATTTTGTTTACATGGATTGCTTTCGTACAGTTTGAGTCAAAGTTATAAGTGTGTCCATCACCCAAGGACTGTGCATTGCACCCATAGATGTGACTTTACCCCTCTCCTCCTGCCCCACCCACCTGCTTGCTTTTGGCTGAGTTTAGCTGTCACACGTGTACGTGGGTGCTGTGCCATTAGATCCCATTTGATAGTGAGTGCATGTGGCGAGTACTCTTGTGAAACTTCACCTGGGAGAAAATCTCCAGTTCCATCCAGGCTGTTACAAAAAGTACTAGTTCTCCTTTCACATGGCTGAGTCGTACCCCGTGGTCTACACGCACCACATTTTATTCATCCACCCACATATTGATGGGCACGTGGTTTGTTTCCACATCTTTGCAATTGTGCTGCAGTAAACACTTAAATGCAACTATCTTTTGATAGTTTACACATTTAAGTGTTTATCAAAAGTCTTTTTAAAATGACTTTTTTCCTTTGGGTAAATACGAAATAGTGGCATGGCTGGATTGAAAGGTAGGTCTGCTTTTTACTCTTTACTTCTTTCTTTTTGAGATAGATTCTCACTATGTCACGCTCAGGAGAGTACTATGGGGTCACAGCTCACAGAAACCTCAAATTTTGGGGCTCAAGTGATTCTCTTGCCTCAGCCTCCCATGTAGCTGGAACTACAGGTGCCCACCACAACACCCAGCTATTTTTTTTTTTTTTTTTTTTTTGCGGTTGTCATCGTTGTTTAACAGGTCTGGGTCTGGTTCAAACCCACCACCCTTGGTGTATGTGGCTGGTGCCATAACCACTGTGCTGCAGGCACCGAGCCAGTAGGTTTGCTTTTAATTCTTTGAGGAATCTCCATATGACTTTCCCTAGAGGTGGTACTAGTTTGCAGCTCTAGTGTTCTTGTCTCGCTATATCCATGACAGTATCTGTTGTTTGGGGACTTTTCCATAAAGGCCATTTTCACTGGAGTTATACAATATCTCCTTGTGATTTTGATTTGCATTTCTCTGATGATGAGATGTTGGGTATTTTTTATGTTTATTAGAAATTAGTCTATCTTCTTTTGAAAAGCTTCTGTACATGTCTTTTGCCTACTTTTTTAAGAGGTTGATTTTTTTTCTTGCTGATTTGCTTGAGTCTTTATAGAGTCTGCTGTTAGCCCTTTATTAGATACATAGCATGTAAAATTTTCTAATTATTTATAGATTCTTTTGGGCTTTCTACATATGCATCTATGTTTATGAATAAATGTGGTTTTATTTCTTCCTTTCCATAATTGATGGCTTTTTTTTCCTTTTATTAAGTCATATACACATAGATCATGAATACATTTATGCATATGTGGGGTATAATGTGTTGATTTTTTTATACAATTTGGAGTGCTTACCTCAAACCAATTAATATAGCTTTGCCTCATTTACTTGATTATTATGTTAAGACATTTATGTTCTATACTTGACAGATTTGACTTGTACCCTTGCAATATGCTCCATAGGTGCGGTCCCGCCATTTACCCTCCCTGTATCAAACCTCCCTCCCCCCTCCCTTCCCTCTCCTTTTCTGTCCTTCATCCTGGGCTATAGTTGTGATCTATCTTTCATAAGAAAGTGTGAGTAACTATAAATTGGTTTCATAAAAGTACTGAGTACATTGAATACTTTTTCTTCCATTCTTGAGACACTTGACTAAGGAGACTATGTTCCAGCTCCATCCACGTAAACATAAAAGAGGTAAAGTCTCCATCTTTTTTAAGGCTGCATAGTATTCCATGGTAAACATATATCACAATTTATTAATCCATTCACGGGCTTCTTCCGTGACTTAGCAATTATGAATTGAGCTGCAATGAATAATCTGGTGCAAATATCTTTGTTGCAAAGTGATTTTTGGTCTTTGGATAAATTCTTAGTAGAGGAATTGCAGGATCAAATGGCAGGTCTATTTTTAGATCCCTGAGTGTTCTCCAAACTTCTTTCCAAAAGAAATGATGTATTAGCTTGCATTCCCACCACCTGCATTCTCCACATCCATGCCAACATCTGTAGTTTTGGGATTTTTGTTGTGTGGGCTACTCTTACTGGAGTTAGATGATACCTCAAAGTGGTTTTGATTTGCATTTCTCTGACGATTAAAGATGATGAGCATTTTTTCATGTGCCTATAGACCACGCACCTGTCTTTATGAGGAGGATCCCACCCCCGGGCAATTAAAGCAATACAAACAATACATTACTGGGATCTGATCAAACTAAAAAGCTTCTGATTTGCCAAGAACACAGTAAGTAAAGCAAGTGGAGAGCCCTCTGAATGGGAGAGGATATTTGCAGGTTTTGTTTCTGACAAAGGTCTGATAACCAGAATCCACAGAGAACTCAAACTTATTAATAAGAAAAGAACAAGTGATACCATTTCATTGTGGTCAAGAGACTTGAGCATAATTGATGACTTTTATTTGCTTTTCTGCCTATTGTACTAGCTGTACCCTACAGTTTAATTTTGAAGAGATGTGGTAAGAATAAAAATCCATTCATGAGTCAGTGAACACTTCGGTTGATTTCACATCTTTACAATTGTGAATCCTGGTACAATAAGCAGTTCAATGCAGGTGTCTTTTTGATAAAAATATTTATTTTCCTTTGGGTAGATACCCTGTAGTGGGTTTGCTGGGTCAAATGGTAAGTTTACATCATTTCTTTGGGGAATCCCCCTGTTGTTTTCCATAGAGGTTATACATGCATTAAATTGCAGTCCCCCCAGTGGAGTGTTCCATTCTCTCTGCATCCACACCAGCATTTGTTGTTTTTTGACTTTTTAATAATGTCCGTTATGATAGGGGTAAGTTGGTAACTGGTTGTGATTTTAATTTGCATTTCTCCAGTGATTAGTGATGTTAAGCATTCTTTCATAAGTTTATTGGCCATTTGTCTATCGTCTTTTGAAAAACTTCTATTCACGTATTTGCCCACTTTTTAACAGGGTTGTTTATTTATTTCTTATGACTTGTTTGAGTTCTTTGTAGATTCTGTATATTAGCCCTTTATTGCATATATAGTTTGCAAATATTGTCTCTCACACTGTGGCTTGTCTATTTACTCTTTTGGTTAATTCTTTCACTGTGCAGAAGGTTTTTAATTTAATGAAAACCCACTTATTTATATTTGTTGTTGCTGTATTTGCCTTTGGGGTCTTAGTCATAAAGTCTTTGCCTAGGCCGATGTCTAGAAGAGTTTCTCCTATTTTTTTTTCCCAGAATTTTTGTGGGTTTATGCCTTATATTTAAGTCATTTATCCATCTTGAATTAATTTTGTATATCACAAGAGATAGAGGTCCTGTTTCATTTTTCTGCTTGTGGCTATCCAGTTTTCCCAGCACCATTTATTAAATAGGGCTTCCTCCCTAGGGTATACTGCTGCTTGCTTTGTTGAAAATTAGTTGTAGGTCGATGGTTTTATTTCTATGTTCTCTATTCTGTCCTGTTGTACTGTGTCTCTAGTTTGATACTAGCACCATGCTGTTTTTGTTACCATAGCTTTATAGTATAATTTGCAATCTGGTAATGCACAATTTCTCTCTATTTATTCTTTTTGCTTAAGATTGCTTTGGCTATTTGGGTTCTTTTTTGGTTCCAAATGAAGTATAGAATTCTTTTTTACATCTGTGAAATGTGATGTCACTACTTAAATGGGAATTGCATCGAATCTGCAAATCACTTTGAGTAATGTGGACATTGTAACAATACTGATTCTATGACTTCATGAACATGAGATGACCTTCTATCTGTGTCATCTGTGACTCTCTCCTTAGTATTTTGTAAAGATCATTCACCTCCTTAGTTAAGTATCTTTCTAGGTATTTTATTTTCTTTGTAGTCATTGTGAATGGCATTGAGACTCTGACTCTCAGCTTGGTTGTTATTAGTATTCCAAATGCCACCATTAATAATTTGTGTCCATTGATTTTATAACCTGAGACTTTACTGAATTTGTTTTTCAATTCTAGGAGCCTTTTGGTTGTGTCTTTAGGATTTTGTAGATACGGAATCATATTGTAAGCAAAAACAGACTGCTTGCCTTCTTTCCCAATCTGGATACCCTTTATCTCTTTCTCTTCTGTGATCACTCTAGCTAGGACTTCCAGTACTATGACGAAAAGAAGTGGTGACAGTATCTTGTTCCAGTTCTTAGGGGGAAGGCTTTCTACTTTTCCCCATTCAGTAGAATGTTGGCTATAGATTCATAATATGTGGCTTTTATTATTTTTAGGTAAGTTCCATCTAGGCCTAGTTTGTAGAGGGTTTTTATCATGAAAGGGTGTTGTAGTTTATCAAATGATTTTTCTGCATCTATTGAGATAATTGTATGGTCCTTGTTTTGGTTTCTGTTTATGTGCTAAAGAACCATCCTTGCATCCGTGAGATGAAACCTAATTTATCATGATGAATTAATTATTTGATAGGCTCTTGAATTTGATTTTCTAGTATTTTGTTGAGGATTTTTGCCTATATATTCGTAAGGTAATTGGTATTCATTGGCCCCTAGTTTGTTTAGTTTGTTGTGTCCTTTCCTAGCTTTGATAACAAGGTGATATTGACTTCATAGAATGAGTTAGGGAAGATTTTCTCCTTCTCAGTGTTATGAAACATTGAGAAAGTTTTAGTTGTATAAGTGCTGGTTCTTCTCTGTAAGTCTGGTAGAATTTGGGCTGTGAATCCCTCTAACCCTGGGGTTTGGGGGGCAGAGGGGATATTTTATTTTTTTCAATCTTACTACTCATTATTGGCCTGTTAATTTCTCTTCCTTCCCGATTCATGCTTGAGAGATTGTGTACTTCCATTGTTAGTACATGTTATGTCTTCTTGTTGAATTATTCCCTTTACCATTACATAATGACTGCCTTTGTCTTTTGTTGCCATTGTTGATTTAATGTCTATACATATTTTATCTGACATGAGACATGAGAATGGCTAAACCTGATCACTGTTGGTTTTGGTTTACATGGAATAATTTTGTTACTTTGTTTACCCTAAGTCTGTGCAAGTTCATGTGAGGTATGTTTCTTGAAGACAGCATATACCTGAGGTAAGTTTAATCATTGATTTAACCAGCCTATGTCTTTCAAGCGAGGCATTAAGGCCATTCATATTCAGCGTTAGCACTGATACGTGGGTTACTGTTCTGTTCATCATGTTGGATGATACCCTGTGATGTTGTTTTTCCTCTGTTGCTCTTGTTATATAAAATCTGTGAAATTGAACTTTTGAGTGTTTTCCTTGTTGGTGGGCATCTTTGGGCCCCTTCACAGCTCAGGCCGCAGTTCCCACAGGGACAGTGTGGAACCCCAGTGTTTTTTCCTTCCACTCTTCACCATATGTGCCTGCCTCCCCCAGGTACCTTCTGGTCTTGCAAAATAGATCCCTCCATCACCTTCTTCTTCACTCTGAATGTCCCCTGTCACTCCTCTGGTGACTTCCAATGGTCTTTCCAAGAAAGCTCATCCGTAGGTGGGCAGCCACCTGCAACTTTTTTTTTTTTTTTTATTAAATCACAGCTGTGTAAATTAGTGCAATCAAGGGGTACAATGTGCTGGATTCATATACAATCTGAAATGTTTTCATCAAACTGTTTAACATAGTCTTCATGGCATTTTCTTTTTTTTTTTTTTTCCAGTGGTAAGGCAGAATTTATTTACAGAAAAGAATGCAGAAAACACTAAAGCTCCTGGTAGAGAGAGAGAACTCAAGTGGGGAGAGAAAAGCTTTCTCTGTTTCTCTCCCAGTGTTTCCCTGTCTCCCCCTTTAGGCTTTTTGTTTCGGGGTATTTATAGGTGTATGGGTTCCTTGGCCAGGAAATGAATGAACACAGTCCCTTCCACCGGGGGCAAGGTGAATGAATGTATCAGTGAATGGACACAGTCCATTCATGGAACTGAGGCCTAGGAAATTCACATGAAATTGAACTAGGCATAGGAAATGGGGGTTCCACATTTAGTCCTAAGTGTAAAGTGAAGGAGACACCAAGGCACAGGTGTCTCCTTGGCAGTTGTCCGGCCTTTTTGGCTATTGGAGCCTCTGGTGGGGGTTGGAGGTCCCCCTCCTTGCCTGTCATCCAGCCTGCTGGTTCTTCAGCTGGCTGCTGCAGCACAGACACTGCCAAGGAGGAGGCAGCAGCCACCTGCAACTTTTAATCCTCTCCTTAAGAGTAGCACTCAGGGGCTACTTCTAGT
>CAUYRH010072750.1:0-18293 GCA_963574655.1 Perodicticus potto
GGGTGGGCACCTGTAGTCCCAGCTACTAGGAAGGCTGAAGCAAGAGAATTACTTGAGCCCAGGAGTTTGAGGTTGCTGTGAGCTGTGATGCCATACCACTCCACCCAGGGTGACAAAGTGAAACTCTGTCTCAAAAATAAACAAACAAAAATGACCCCAGTAATATATCTGGCCCCACATGGTCTTCCAGAATCCTACTATACTCCCACCAAAAGAATATTCCCCTTTAATACTACATCACTTCCATAGTTTGTGCATTAAAATGACAATTTCTCTTGTCTCTCTCTGGTCACTTGCCCTTGGAACCTGGCCACATGTTGTAGGGAAGTCTAGGTCACATGGAGATGCTACATTCAAATTTTCTGGCTGATGAACCCAGCAGATTACAGGCAGCAAGCAACATCAACTGCTGGTCATATGGATGAATGAGCCATCAGATGATTCCAGACTTCATTATTCAAGCTTCCCTGGCCGATACCAAGAGAGGTAGAGATGAACCGTCTCCACAAAGCCTTACCTAAGTTGGGAGATCTGTGAGCAAAATAAATAGTTTAAGTCACAGTAATGGTTTGTTATGCAACCACAGATATCCAGAACTCCTGAATACTTGTGTGTTTATGGGTAGAGTCTTTGGTGATATTAGGCTTTGGAAAAATGATTTTTCTCTCTAGGGCTTGATTTCCTTAGCTATAAAATGGAACAATAATTACTAAGTCATGAAAATGTTGAGGTTTAAATATGACAATACACATAAGTTGTTCTTTTTATAAAGATTCTTCAATAAATGCTACCTACTATATTTCAATTTATTCCCAACAAGTTGTTGTAGATTTCCTGCTTTGTACAAATTCTCCTTTAGGGTATGTGTTATATTACATTTATACACATATAAAAAATGATTTTATATTTAAAAATCTCTCTATATACACACTGCAAACTTGTAGCTTCTACAATTTTGGATCACTTGTTGTGGTGCAAGCCAGCTACATGTCCTTAAGATACTTAAGACACCTTATATGGAGGTCCACATAATGAGAAACTGACTTCTTGATTCAATACCCTGCCAATCATGCAAGTGAGCTACCTTGGAAGCTTTAGATGACTGCAGCCTCTTAGGAGAAGCAAAGCCAGAACCACCCTCCTAAGCCATTCCTGATTTCAACAGCAACTGCAAAAACTATATAAATTAAAAAATATATTTTGGTTTTAAGCCATTAAAGCTTGGAATAATTTCTTATGCACTAATAGTTAACTAATAGCTATATCAAAATTGAATGGGATATAGAGAAACTGATCCAAAGTTGAGGACCATTTTAGGGTTGATGTGGAAAAGACAGAGGTGGCTGTATTAACTTGAAAGTGCTGATAAAATTGAGTTTCAAATAAATGACTATGGGGTCCGAGGCACAGCGTTAAAGAAAATCCAGCAAATAGGAACAGACTTGGAGAATTGGGAAAATGTAAGCTTGTAGATTTCACTGAGAGCAGGTTTGATAAAGGTGAAGGAGTAAGAAATCTAGAATAAAAGTTTTGTTTAGAATGTGGAATGCCTTTTCTCAAACTGTTCAGAGGTAGAAGAGATTGGAGAAGAAAACATAGGATCTGGTCTCAAAAGTGGGTAGTTGAATACTTTTGAGTGCAAAGACAGAGGACAATGGGGCAACCAAAGCTGATGACAGGGCGGCGCTGTGGCTCAAAGGAGTAGGGCGCTAGCCCCATTCACCAAACCTGCCAAAAACTGCAAACAAAAAACAAACAAAGCTGATGACAGCAGATTGTTAAAAATCTTCTAAGAGTGATGGAATGATGGTGGAATGGAGGTTGCATGGCCTGATGGTGAAAGCCTCAACGCTGGGGTAGTTCCTCCGTGAAGTTGTGATGAGTTAGAAGAACACAAGCTTTTACTCCCAGCTTAAGACACTGAAGGTGGGAGAGAATTCTGTAAAAGACTTCAAGAGAGACACTGAACTTTAGGAAACACCTAAAGATTTTAGACCAGATAAAGTAGCAGCAATGCTCTAGAAAAGGTTAGCTGTATGAGAAACTTTTCGCACTACCATGGGTTTGCTCATAATAAAACTTCAACTTTTATTCTGCTTGGCACTGGAAAGTTTTAGGCAGGGAACAGATAAGGTGAGCTTTGAATTTTAGGAAGCTCACTCTAATAGCAGTGGCAGTAGTGAGGACATACTGGGCAAGGGGTACATAGAGGTTCCTCTGGAGGAAGTGGGTTTATAAAAAGGTTCATTCCACAGAGGTGATGAGGCCTTATCATCACCCCACTAAAACAACGAGGTCAGCTATCTAGGAAGTAACTGTAGTATTTAATGGATGGCGAAGGAGAGAAATGGAGACAGCTGACAAGGCAGTGGCCTGACCTTTCACCTCCTTTTGAAAGCTTTCTTAGATTGTTTTAAAGTGTTTCTGATACTCCATAGAGCTTGGGTATGTAATCGCCAGTTATCTTGTTTATCTTCTTCCTTTTCTGTCTCCTAAATCTGCCTATCTTGAGTGTTTGCATATACAAATATCTATTTTTTGGTCTTGCTATTCCCATTTTAAATACACGCATTGGCCACACTAGTGTGGTAATTAACTTTTTGAAGGTAAGAATCTAAGGCAGTGTGGTAGAGTGCAGAGTCACACATAAGTACATGGTAAAGAGCCAAACATGGTTTGGCTCTAGAGCCTATGCTGTACCAAAGGTGACCACTCTGTTGTCCATGGGGCAACATGCAGATTACTTTAGGTCTATTTTGCTTATCTGTGGCATCAAATATCTAGAAAAGAATGCACAAAACTTTTTTTTTTTTGCTCATCAGCTGTCATTAGGGTTTGTGGATGTCCAAGACAAGTCTTATTCTTCCAATGTGTAGCAGAAAAAGGTTGGATAAATCTGCAAGCCAATGGTTCTCAAACTTTAATGTTTAGTAGGAATCACTTGAGGATCTTGTTAAGATGCAAATTTTGATTGTGCAGATCTGGGGGAGGGCCTGGATCTTGTATTTCTAACAGGTTCCCAAATGAACCTAATGTTTTTCTTTTCTTTGAGACAGTCTTAAGCTGTTGCCTGGGTAGAGTGGCGTGGCATCACAGCTCACAGCAACCTCAAACTCTTGTGCTTAAGTGATTCTCTTGTCTTAGTCTCCCCAGTAGCTGGGCCATAGGCATCTGCTACAATGCCCGGCTATTTGTATGCCCAGCTATTTGTTTTGTTGCAATTGTCATTGTTGTTTAGCAGGCCCAGGCTAAATTTGAACCTGCCAGCCTCAGTGTATGTGGCCAACACCCTACCCACTGAGCTACGGGCACTGCCCATTTTTTCCCTTTTTTGACAGTCTTGCTCTATTGCCCTGTGTAGAGTGCCATAACATCATAGCTCACAGCAACCTCAAACTCTTGGACTTAAGCAATTCTCTTGCCTCAGCCTCCCCAGTAGCTGGGACTAAAAGCATGCATCACCACTCCTGGCTAGTTTTTCTATTTTTTTTAGTAGATACGGGGTCTCAAACTCCTGGGCTCAGGCAGTTCACCTGCCTCAGCCCACCAGAGTGCTAGGATTACAGGTGTGAGCTACCATGCCCCAAGTGAACCTAACGTTAAGCGGTAATTCCAAGACCAAAAAAAAGTCAAAAGGGCTGGGTTATAGTCCCAGTCCTACTGCAAAATTCCTGCATGAATTTGATTAATGACTCACTTGACTTCTTTGGACCTCTGTTTTTTTTTTTTATGTAGAAAATAAATCACTAGGCTGGGGGCCCATAGCACACGGGACCAGCCACATGCACCAAGGCTGGCGGGTTTGAACCTGGACTGGGCCAGCTAAACAATGACAACTTCAACGACAACAAACTAGCCAGGGGTGGCATGTGTGACTCAAAGGAGTAGGGTGTCAGCCCCATATGCTGGAGGTGGCAGGTTCATACCCAGCCCAGGCCTTAAAAAAAAAAAATAGCCAGGCGTTGTGGCTGGTGCCTGTTGTCCCAGCTACTTGGGAGGCTGAAGCAAAAGAATTGCTTGAGCCCAAGAGTTTGAGGTTGCTGTGAGCTGTGACACCACAGCACTCTACTGAGGGCAACATAGTGAGGCTCTGTCTCAAAAAAAAAAAAAAAAAAAAAAACTCTAAAGTTTTATCCATTTCAATTTGCCTGGCTATATAATACCACAGTAGCTTAACGATACTTAAGATGATAATATAAATTACCTTCACTATAAAATTAAAAAAAAAGAATAGAAGTCATCTTGAATAATTTTTTTTTAAGATTAACCTGCTGGCTCAGCGCCTGTGGCTCAATGGGCTAAGGCGCCAGCCACGTAAACCTGAGCTGGCGGGTTCGAATCCAGCCCGGGCCTGCCAAACAACGAGGGCTGCAACCAAAAAATGGCAGGGTGTTGTGGCGGGTGCCTGTAGTCCCAGCTACTTGGGAGGCAGGAGACTTGCTTGAGCCCAGGAATTGGAGGTTGCTGTGAGCTGTGATGCCACAGCACTCTATCCAGGGTGACAGCTTGAGGCTCTGTCTCAAAAAAAAAAAAAATAAAATAAAATTAACCTGCTTAGTTAATAAAGGAATAAAGTATGAGATAGGTTTTATACTTATTGTACTCCTATACATTTTTCAAGATTAGTGGTACTTATACTTATGGCTAGTGGCATACTGTCTTAGTTTTTGTTCTTTTATTTACTGCACATTTTTGGGAGCCAAAATGCATTCATTTGAAATTATGGCTCTGCTACTTACTAGCTTGTTACCTATTTAACTTTTCTTTCTTTCTTCTTTTTTTTTAGGCAGAGTCTTGCCCTTGTCTCCCTGGCTAGAGTAGCTGGAGTGCAATGGCATCATCATAGCTTCCTTTTTTGTTATTTATTTCCAAGTGTGTTAGGCCTTGATGAGAGTAGCGGAATTACTGTGTGTATGTGTGTCTAACTTTTATTTTTTAATTTTTTTATTTTTACATATACATGTGTTTATTAGGTTTCCACTTTTTGCCTTCACAGAAATAAAAAGGCTTAAAAATTAATAACAATAACAATGTTTAAGATAAGGACTAGAAACAAAAACCTCATAAAGGATGACTGAAGATAAATACGTTCAGAAAAGAAATCAGATGACTACTGCATCGAAATATTAAATAATATTAATAATAATAATGCAAAGAAAGTGACATTCACATTAAGAGTATGTCTGTTATAGAATGCTTTGACTCTGAGGCTTAGTATGGAGTCATCAGTTAACTTAGTTTTTTTTTTCAAAGTCTCAAAAAATAGACAACTAATATTTATAAATTTAAAGTAAAAGATAAGTTCAAAAAACAGATCATGCCAAATCTTACAGACAAAAGAAAAAGAAGAAACATTTCAAAATCATTCTACTTAATCTGGATACACCTGATATTAAAATTGGAGAAAATATATTGTTATAAAGGGAAATTACAAACATATTTCACTTATAAATGAGGATGCAAAGTACATTACTTAAACATTACTTTTTAATTCAACTTGTTAATATGTTGTTTAGGATACTGCATCCATTTAACTTTTCTTTTTTGAGATAAGAGTCTCACTTTGTCCCCCTTGGTAGAGTGCCATGGCATCATAGCTTGCAACAACCTCAAACTCTTGGACTCAAGTAATTCTTTTGCCTCAGCCTCCAGAGTAGCTGGGAATACAGGTGCCCACCACAACACCCGGATATTTTTAGAGGGAAGGGGTCCTCACTCTTGCTTAGGGCATCCACCCACCTCGCCTTGGCCTCCTAGAGTGCTAGGATTATAAGCATGAGACATGGTGCCCAGCCTCCCTATTTAACTCTTCTGTGCCTTAGTTTTTTCATGCACAAGGTGAGGATAATGGCATAAGGTTATGTAGGGATTAAACAAGTTAATGTAATACCATCTGGAACATAGAAAGTCCTAGAAAAGTATTAGCTATTATTCCTATTATGTGCTAGGCTCTAGACCAGGGGTCCTCAAACTCCCGCTGAGGACATTTATCTGGCCCACCACAGCCAACTCTTCTCTTCTCCGGCAGCAGTGCGCATGTGTGGAATGTGCGGGGGGCACTCTCTGACTCCCCTCCCCTTCTCTGTGTCTCTCTACTTCTCTCAGTGTCGGGTGTGACAGATGAGTGACAAGCTTGCCTGTGCACAGCCTGTTGCTACCTGAAGACTGAGGTAAGAACAAGTTAGGATTTATTTTTTTTTGAAGTTAGGAGGTCTATTTTTTTTTAAATTTTGCAGTTAGTAGGGCCTTTTTTTCCTGAAGTTAGGAAGTCTTTGTTTTTCTTTTTGGCAGATAGGGGGTGCCTTTTTTTTTTTGAAGTTAGGAGAGCCTTTTTTTAAAAAGTTGGTTAGTTGGTTGGGGGTGGTTTCTAGGGGGGTTGCATCACAGTGATGATGCAAATAGTCAGTGCTCAGTAGTAATGATAATTGTAAGTGCTCAGTGTTAATGCAAATGGTCAGCGCTCAGTGTTATCGCATGGGGGCCCCAAACTGGTAATCTGCCTAGGGCCCCATGGGAACTTAATCCGGCTCTGCAGACAGCCAAGGAGTAAGAAACCCAATTTAACTGACAGTAAGTGCATTTATATTCTGACTGCTATTCAGTTGTGTATGATGTTGTATGTTGTGTGCTGTGTACATGCAGTGTGCATAGGAATTTGTTCATAGTTTTTTTTTCAACTATAGTCCGGCCCTCCAACGGTCTGAGGGACAGTGAACTGGCTCCCTGTTTAAAAAGTTTGAGGACCCCTCCTCTGGCCTACACAGACTTTGTTGGCTCCTCTCCTTAAAGAGCTCATTGTCTAGTCAGGAAGATTTTCAAACAAATGACCATAATGCAGTGTTCTGAGCTCTGTAACAAGGTATGCCCTAAGTGGTGTAGAAGTAGAGCTGGGAATGTATGCCTTGTCCTAGGCTCTAGGACCTATAGGGAAAGGTATGGGCAGGGTAACCGTGATGACAGAGTTTGAGTTTGATCCTTAAAGAAGAGAATTCTGGAACATTTGGGATCATGAAGCAGTCAGAGAGGTAGGTAGTTTATGGCTGCAAAAGAAACAAGTTAGAAGAAAATGGAAGATGTAGTAAGTAGTGGCCAGCAGCATCAATATCATTTGGGAACCTATTAGAAATATAGGCTACACTGAGGCTGGCAGGTTCAAACCTAGCAAGGGCCAGCTAAACAATGACAACTGCAACAAAAAAACAGCTGGGCATTGTGGCAGGCGCCTCTAGTCCTAGCTACTTGGGAGGCTGAGGCAGGAGTAATAGCTTGGGCCCAAGAGTTTGAGGTTGCTGTGAGATGTGACACCATAGCACTCTACCAAGGGCGACAAAGTGAGACTCTTGTCTCAAAAAAAAAGAAAAGAAAAAATAGAAATATAGGACCCAGGCTTTATTCCAGATCTACACAATCACAATATGCATTTTAATAAGACCTTAAGTGATTCCTACTGAGAGAAAGAAAGTTTGAGAACCACATAGCATAGCTCTAGAGCCAAACTGTTTAGGTTTAAATACTGGCTTTATCATTTACTTAAGTGTGATTTTAGGCAAGCTATTTTACTTCCTTATGCCTCTGCTGCCTCATTTGTATTTAGGGATAATAAAACTTTCTACCTCATAAAGTTGTTCTAAGGGCCTAGTTAATACGTAAAATGCTTAGAAGAGTGCTTGGCACCTACAAGCATAAGGATTAGCTATAATAATTCATCACTCATATGCTACTTTTTATGTTTAGGGCTGGACTTATAGGCCCTTTGTCTTTCCATTTCTACTCCATTATCTGTCATTTTGACTTTCACTGTAGAAGAACAGGCACTTTGAGATTAGAAGACCTGGGGTTATAATGCCCAGCTCTCTTCCACTTCCTACCTGAGTAAATTCCTGAACATCAGTAACATATAGTATGGAAACCTTAATTAAACCTGCCAGGGATATTGCAAGGCACCAAAAAAAAAAAAAAATGCATGTTAAAGTATAAAATCTTCTACTAAGATGAAAACATTGGCCTCAAAACAGGTTCCATTAAAAGATCGGAGAAAGCCTGCAAACGAATTTGTCCCAATTCACAATATTATGAAGATAGAGGTTTGGGTTTCCAATGTACTAATTTTCCTGGACCTCAGACAGTATTTTTAGCTAATGGACAAATAAGGGGTATGCCACTTAAATGCTATTACTTACTTTTTCTTTTTATCCTACCAGTTCATGCAAAAACCTGAATAGTCTCATATGTTTGTATAATGGTTTACAATACATAAAGAACTTTCATCTATGTTGTGTATCACAACATTCTTTTAGGGTAGTATTAACCCCATTTTTTGAGAAGGAAACTAAATGTGATAATAGCAGAATGCATATTAAAAACTCCTTTTGACGTCAGAGGCCAGGTTTAGTGGCTCAAGTGTGTAAGTAAACCCAGCACTCAGGGAGGCCGAGGCGGGAGGATCGCCAGAGTTAAGGCTTTCAAGGCCAGCCTGAGCTACAGCGAGACTCCCTACTGAACAAAACAAAACTAAAACTAGCCGGGCGTGGTGGCGGGCGCCTGAGGTCCCAGCTACTCGGGAGGCTGAGGCAGGGGGATCGTTTGAACCCCAGAGTTTGAGGTTGCAGTGAGCAACCTTTAGCCTGGGGCAACAGAGTGAGGCTCAGGTCACAAAAACAAAACCAAAACCACACATACACATAAAACAAACAAACAAAAAACTCCTTCTTTTTGACTTTAGTATTCCGACCGGATCCAATGTTACAGAAAGTATAAAATTTAGAGAGGGAGGACAACCACAAAACTTTACAAAATCTTCAACAATATCGGGCATTGATTTCAATTTTATGACCTCGAGTAACTATATATTTAGGATCCTTTTTTCATTTGTATAATAGGGGCGATAAGATCTCCACAAAATTGTGATAAAATAAGAACAAAGGCTGAGGATAAACCTACCAGGTCGTAAGGGCCTCAAACAAATCCCTCCTCCTTCTTGCCTTTGACAGACTGAGCATAAGATATCACTACCATTCCCAGTCAAGGCACGGGTTCCCCATTGTCTATTTGCAACTCCGTAACCTTCAGGACGGATACTGGCAACTGCGAAGTCCAGTGTCAGTTCTCGTAGCGTAGATTACCTTTCCTCCAATTGACGTCTGGAGGGCTGGAGGCCACTAATAATTGACCTCATGACCCTGAGGAACTTGATCCTAATCTTCACCGGCGCTTCACGGACAAAGACGCTTCCTAACATCTCCAACCTCGGCAGAGTAAAGGCTGCTACAATGTCCCTACTCCACCTACCGACGCCATTTTGACCACTACGTGTGACGCAAAGAGCGCAGCCGATTGGCTGAGAGACGACAGGAGGCGGAGAGGCGCTCGAAGCCCGCGAGAGGAGGGTATATAGGCTCAACCAAGGAAACTACAATCCCAGCCTTCCTTGCGCGTGCGACAGACAGCAAAGCCGAAGTGAAACAGGTTGGAGTTTGGATTCGGACCACAGCTCCCAGCATGCCCCGCGATGTCGGTCGTTTTCTTGCTTTACGCGGAGGAAAAGAGGGACAGGATGAATGGAGGACTTTTCGTGTCCGTTCTCCGAAAGGCGGGAAAGGCGAACTACATCTCCCGACTGGCAGCGCGCGCTTGCGCCTGCGCTCTAATATCTGTCGCCATCTTGCCCCTTCTGAGGCACCGCAAACAAACCCAATTCCTGCTGTCCCCTAGTCTTGGCGGAGGAGCCTTTTAGATGAGCCCCGAAAGGCCGGGCAGGTGAGTGACTCTCAGGCAAGGTCTTGGGAAAAGCTGGCAGGCCGCCCAGCCTAGGGGAGCGCTGGGCCATGCATTCGGAGCCGGGCTCGGGGCGCCCAGTCCCATCCTCCGTTGTTTGCTAACGGGATCATAGGGTCCTGGAGGTGGACTGAGGGGGATTCTGGCAGGCCTGATGTTGGGACCCCGGGCGTCCAGCTCGGAGAGGCTCCGGTGAGTTCAGGTCGTTTGACTGGCTGTCCGCGCGCCTACTCTGTCTCTGTTGTCTCTCTCTGCTGAGAAGGGAGCGAAGCGTGGATGCCGGCTGGGGCCCCTGACGCCAGCTACTGGCCCCGAGGGGGCTTGGGTCGTGGGCTTGACATTGGGACCGCTGCTGAGAGGCCCGGGTGAGAAGCCTGGGCGGGCTGCTCTTGGGGTGCTGCTGCGAGAGAGTGCGTGTTTGGAGAGGGGGCGGGGCGGGCTTGCCTCCTTGACACTTGAGTGGGGCAGGATTATACGAGATCCTGGTTGCCGGAGCGGGGCCGGCAGCACCGCCCGGTTTCTGATGCGAAGCAGCCGGGCAGTAGGGTCCGCTGGCGGGGATGCGTCGGGATGCCGTGACGTGGTTCTTGATTCGGGCGGTCGGCGGTAGCGGGCCGCCTTCAAGATCCTGTCGGGAGGCGGGGACTGGCTTGTGGAGGGACCGGATTCCTTTAGCTCTGCCCCTTCATCCTCCCCACCCCTTTTCTTTATGTCATCCTCCCGGCTGGGGCGCACAGTCCAGTTGTCCTTACTCTGAGTTGGTTCCGAGCTGAGAGGACTGTGGGAAGTAGGGGGTGGTGGTGCTCAACTCGGAGCGTAGAGTTCGAGTTAGCATGTAGCAGTTATTTAGATTCGACATCTGACTCCTAGGATACGCAGTGCTCATTCATTTATTCATTCATTCTTTTTACTTATCAACCATTCGTTTACCCGTTTAACAAATATTTACAGCAGGTCTGTGTGTGCTAAGCAGGTATTGCGCAATCCCCCAGCAAAGGGTCTTTTTGTTCTCTAAGTTAGCGAATGCCCACTACAAAATAAGATTTTGGCAACTAAACTTTTGGTAAAGGGTTGTTTAATGACTACTTGGTCTAAATCCATATTTTATTGTTAAGACTTGCGGATAGAGTTCTTTATTACAGTCTATTGACCTCAACTAATGTGCTAGGAGCTTTACATGTTTTATCTAATAAGTGCGGAAACCAACACGTCAAATAACTTGCCCAAGGTCACACAGGTAGTAGCACCTCAAATTTTTAAATTCAGCCACTTCAAAATAACTTTACATAACTATTCTTCAATACTTATAACGAATTGAATGGCATTAATCTCTGTTTTATAGATGTGTAAAACTTAGGCTCAGAGAGACCAATTTACCTAGCCAGTCACATAGCCAGTAAGTTGAAAAGCTGGAACTAAAACTTGAAGGTGACTGTCTCTAAAGCCTGTGCCCTTTTCACTGTCTTAGGCTTGAATAGTGAGCTCACATATGGTTGATTAATTATTGATTTTTCAGAAGTTGGAAAGTGTAGTGAAAAAGGATTGTGAAGTAGTTTATCGGTTTTTACTTAGTCTGTGGATGGGTCTCCAGGTGAGTGGCCTTGTATGTACATTGGTAATTTGATTTTTTTGTTTGTTTTGTTCTGGTAGGGAGGAGAAGCTCTTTGGGGCTACCAAACAGAAGCAGCAATGCCTGTTGTGTGGCCAACCCTTTTGGATCTCAGCAGGGATGAATGCAAAAGGATTCTTCGAAAATTGGGTATGATTTTCATTTTCAATATTTTTTACCTCTCCATGGTACTTTTCAATTTCTGTTTGGATCATTGCTATTTGCATGGATGTCATATCTCATGCTACATCCGAAGTTCTTTGGAGTTATAGTCTCCATCTTACTTAGTGTTTTCCAGATGCCTACTACAGTGTTTTGTACACAGTAGGTGCATGAACCATAATGATAATAGTAGTAGTAGTTAAGAGTTACTGAGGGCTACCTGGCTATTTTGAATCCTTTATATTCAACATAGCATATAATCCCTACTCAAACCTAAACAGAAGGTTTCTTTTCTTTTTTCCTTTTTTTGAGACAGTCTCACTATGTTGCCCTCAGTAGAGTGCTCTGGCGTCACAGCTCACAGCAACCTCCAACTCCTGGGTTTAAGTGATTCTCTTGCCTCAGTCTCCCAAGTAGCTGGGACTACAGGTGCCCGCCACAATGCCTGGCTATTTTTTGGTTGTAGTTGTCATTGTTGGTTGAGGCCCAGCTGGGCTTGAACCCGCCAGCTCCAGTGTATGTGGCTGGCGCCCTAGCCGCTGAGCTAAAGTCACTGAGCCAGGTTTCCTTTTTTTTTTGTTTACATTTTACAGATGAAGCTTAGAAGCCAAAGTAATGCTAATAAATAATTGAATCAGTATTTGAACCCAGGGAATGTGATTTCAACCTCACTTTAATATACTCTTAACTTTCATGAGTATATATATATGAATTACATACTATTTCTTTTTCTTTTTTCTTTTTCTTTTTTTCTTTCTTTTTTTTTTTTTTTGAGACAGAGGCTCAAGCTGTTGCCCTGGGTAGAGTGCTGTGGCATCACAGCTCACAGCAACCTCCAACTTCTGGGCTCAAGCGATTCTCCTGCCTCCGCCTCCCAGGTAGCTGGGACTACAGGTGCCCGCTACAACGCCTGCCTATTTTTTGGTTGCAGCCATCATTGTTTTGGCGGCCCCAGCTGGATTCTAACCCACCAGCTTAGGTGTATGTGACTGGCACCTTAGCCGCTTGAGCCACAGGCGCCGAGCCTACATACTATTTCTGAATTCTAAGTTAATGTAAAGTATGCTCACTTTCCCAAATTATGTTTTACTGTCATTACAGTAATAAGACATATTTCATGCTTATAATATTAAGTGCTTATTTACCCTTATAGCAGCTTTTCTCAAACCATTTAGGGAAAGATTTAAGCCCTCATGCTAACATATCCGTTGTATGCAATGAAGTAACTTCTCTTGGTGCCTCTAGGATGGTGTTAGTTATGTACAATTCTTGGGAAAATTGAGAAAAGAGTTATTAATCAAATCATTTTTTTCTGTTCTGTGATTCAGATGAAGATCTTTGGGTGAGAAATGCTGCCTTAGATTGTAAGGACCTTGTCCTCTTATTTACTGCTGTAGCTTATAGCTAGCACAATAAATGAAATAAATGAACAAAATAATTAGCAAAGAACAGTAAATGCTTTTGCTGTTGATATGAATTACTTAGATAGCTATGATAGTTTGGATCTTAAATTTAGACAGAGTTGGGGTTTTGGTACAATTACTGGACCTATATGACTGAGGACAAGTTATTTAATCTTCCTAAATCTCGTGACACTTTTGTAAAAGAAGACTAATATAGTAGGTGGCTCATGTCTGTGCCTGTAATCCTAGCTCTCTGAGAGGCCAAGGTGGTTGGATTGCTTGAACTCAGGTTGTTGGAACCAGTCTGAGCAAGAATGAGACCCCATCTCTACTAAAAATAGAAAAACCAGCTGGGCATTGTGGTGGGCACCTGTAGTCCCAGCTACTTGGGAGACTGAGGCAGGGGATCCCTTGAGCCCCAGAGTTTGAGGTTGCTGTGAGCTATGATGCCATAGTACTCTACAGGGGCAATGAAGTGATACTTTGTCTCAAATTAAAAAAAAAAAAGAGTAGTAATATCTGCCTCATTAGTTTGTTATGTGTATTAACTGTACATATAAAGGGCCTGACTTCTGAGTATATAGCATTGCAAGCAGCTGCTTTTAGACATTTATTTATTTGCAGCTGAATCTTTTCTTCAAAGGAAATTTTTGTTGAGGATTCATATGTATAAGTCAGATAGAATCATAGCTGCTCTGGTCCTGCCTGCCCTTTTTATTCACCCCCTGCCCCTATCAGTATTTTAAATCATTTCTTAGCATTGTATTTTAGCAGTTTTCTGGATGAGGGGATGTAAATTATTCCTTCATCTTTTAAAATTTTTATGTTTTGATCTTATATCCAGACTTTTAGTACTAATCTGAAGATAGGTTTCTACACACTTACATGCAATTAGTATAATAATATGACCCAGTAAAGGCTTATTATAACTTTGGACTTGTATTTATTTCATAGCTGAAATAACTGAAAAGACCAGATCACAAAGACAGTAGATTGAATTGGGGTTTCTGGGTTTTTGGGCCCTTGAGTCAAGAGATTATGTCTAAATATAAAAATAGAAATCTTTAAGTCTAAATTTATCCTTAATTTTAGTCACAGCTGTGTGGGTAATTCTGCTTCTGTACCAAAGAAAATGTCTATCCTGCACGATAATGTTGTCTTCATTGACCCTTGCCTTTGGGAAGTAAGCCTTGATAGTGATTTGCAGAAAGACTGCCTCCCCTTCCGTTGACTCATTATCATAACAACAAAACTTTTGAATTGCCTTCAAATGCTACCTGTGGGCCCAAACTTTAGAGACTAAAGTACTGTATTTAAAAATTAGTTTTGAATATTTTAAGGATTAGATTTGGCCTTTTAAAAATAGTTATAAATCATTTTAATATAATGTGCTAAGCACTTAAATTTTGCTTAAGTATAAAGAAATTGGGATAGAGAATTTTTTTTATGATACACTGAACATACTAGGGTATGGGGGGATACTAGGTCAGTGCTTCCCTTTGTGTTGCTTCTCCCCTGCCCTATCATGTTTCCTGAACTGTAACTGTAACAAGGGACTTTATGGACTAGGATATAATTGAATGGCTGATTTTGTTTAAATGGTATGGTTTGTGGGCTTTATAAAAATGGTTTGTCAAATATTTTGTTTTTTGGGTGTTCTCATGAGTTTGTTATTTCATTCTGCTTAGGTGTTATTGATTTAAGATACCAGAAATACACTTAAGTGTGAAATATGTCAGGACCTAAGGATTTTCATCAAAATGGACATCAAAAAATGTGAAGGAGGTTGGGAAGCTAGTAGAGATTCTTTACAATGAATGAATTTTTGGTGAAAGAAAGTGCTGTGGTTGCTGTAGCTGTGGTAACTGAACTTCTGAGTCCCAGTTGTGTGTGTGTGAGGTGCCATCTCTTAATTTTGTACCTGATTTCTAAGGTTGACTTGAAATGAGACTTGAAATGTCTTAAGTATTTGTCATATTTCTTTAGTTTATTTTCTTTGAAATAGTGTCTTAATCATCATATGTTAACAGGTCGAAAGTAAACTTCTTTTCATTTTTCCTCAAACAACTTCCTCTCTTTGACCTTTCCATTTCTCGTAAATATTTTGAAGCTGCAAAACCTGAATCTTTCCTTCTGCCATTACTTCTACAATCAATCAATTACTGAGTCCTGTCAAAAACTTTTTAGGCTGGAAGTAGAAGTTTTTCTTGGTCTGGCCACAGATTATTTCCATTTTTGTCTTTTTCTATTCTTTACATGTGTGAACTAAGAATTTTATTTTTATATATAGGTACCTTGTTGGGTTTTAATCACCTTGAGGATAGGGACTTTGTTTTTTTCTATAAATATTCTCCATGACACCTTGTAGTAATAGTAATGTTTAATTAGTAGCTTGGTTAGAATTACTGACTATCCAAGTGTGGACATATTTTTATTTCCCTTAATGTAAAACTCTCACTGACTATTATTGGAAATTACTAGAACAATATGAAACATTATTTGTTCTTTTACCCTTTTCCTTTTGTACATTTTCACATTTACATTTACATTACATTCCTCTCCTGCCTGCCTGGAGCACAGTTCTCTTTCTAATTAAAGCTAATGCTTCCAGACTGGATGATGTGTTTCTCCTCTATGTCTTTACCATTGTTATATACACTGTATCATAATTGTCTGATGACTGGTTTCACTGTAGCTTCTCCATTCAAGAGTTAATTCCTTGAGGACTTAAGGTTAGCATGGCATTTGGTGTTTATAATAGGACTCAATACTGATATGTTGAGTAAAATGTTCCACAAATGGAGGCATAAACATAGATTATAGTGAATTCTTAGCTGGTTATCCCTAGTGCCTTTCTGAACTTTATTTTGGGTCTGTTGAAAGTTTAGTATGTTTCCTAGAAGTATTTCCTTTACTCTTTGGGGCAGCAGAGCTTTGTCCTTTAAGAGAGACCCCATGAAATGTCTACATAGTATACAATACAGATTGAGCATGTAAGATATCTCTTTATATATACATTTAGGGTAATTTCGTTGGACCAGACATTCACTGTACCAGGCCACTCTTCTGTAGAAAGAAGCTTCCTTTGACAGTCTAAAGTGTGAATAAAAAGGCTACTCTAGTATCTAGACTTAGGGCACTCACATTATTTAACTCACATTTATTGTCTCTTGTGTGTCAAGCATTGGCAAACAGCAAATTAGCAGATAGCAAGTGAAGTATGATAACTCTAGTCTGGAGGTTTATTTCTGTTGTTCTCTTTTGCTCAGATATATGTTTCTTACTTAATTGTTTAAAACAACAACTATTATTATTATTTACTATTGTGTGGGTTGCTGGTCTTGACTGAGCTTTCTCAGGCATTCAGTTAGTAGCTTAGTTGGGGACTAGACTCAGCTGAGATAGTGGCCTTTCATTCTGGGCTTCTTTACAGCCTGGTGATTTCAAAGTTCCAAGAGAGCCAGGTCCAGTATGCCAGTGCTTATCAAACTTCTGATTGGCCAAAGCAAGTTACAGGTGGAGTCTAGAGTTATTGTGGGAGGAGATACCTTAAAGGTAGTACACTGGGGCTACACTAGGAGGCATGCAAGGTTCATTGGAGGCCATTGATGGCTTTTAGCTTTATAGTTTGATTCATCCTAGGGCCTGACAGTTTTATTTCAGAATCATCAGCGTGAAATGAAGCTGTCTGGTATTAAGATTCAGTATATTATGTTCTAGTTGCTGTAAGAACATTTCATTTTTCCTAATTAGTTATTTTGTTGATAGTTTTTTAGAGCTACAAAAGGATCTTACTTCTCAAAGGTATCTCCAAAGTTCTTCCTAAGTAAGGAAACAGATTCAGAAATGAGAAAGGGCTTGCTTAAGGTCACATAGCTAGTATGTGGCAGTGCTAGAGCCAGAATCTTTTGTTCCAGTATGTTTTTGGTTGTATGGTACTCTATATTCTCATCTATCCAGGAGGGAGGTGAAATATAGTTTGAATTCTTACGCCTAAGTGTTGGTTAAAGTACCTTTCAATAGTGCTAAAAACTTCTGTAAGCCTTACTACGTCCCTTGGTTAGTCCATTCCCAGTTGTTGGTAGCATTTGAGTTATATATTTTTCAGTCTTAATGAGTGAAAAAAAAAATCTGTTAGATTTTTTTCTCCCTAAATGTTTGACATACCTGACTTCTGTAAGGCAATGAAAAACAAAATGATAATAAAATTATATTATAAAAGCTTTCTGTTATTAGGTAAAAGTTTTGAAAGAAATTTAAAACAATATTTGCATTTGATTTATTTTTAGGTTTTTTTCCCCTAAAGTTTTACTATACATAGCCATAGTATTAAAATAGTAAAGGCCTATCTTGATTAAATAATTTTCTTCTTCTAGAATTGGAGGCATATGCTGGAGTTATCAGTGCACTTCGGGCACAGGGGGATCTCACCAAGGAAAAGAAAGATCTTCTTGGAGAACTCTCAAAAGTTCTTAGGTAAATTATCATAAAAGTTTGTGAGATATGACTCTAGAAATTTCATTTTGAGGGGTTTCATTACTTTTCATTCTCAAATTAAGTAACTTTCAAATTAGGCTGAAGAATAAAGGTGTTCAAACTGTTGTTGTTTAGGGATCCCATCCCAGTTGTGTGCTCTGCTGTGGAAATTTGCATAACTTACCATTTATTGTGTAGTCTGATCAGAAAAATTTAAGGCAGATTGTTTTAGTTTGGGCCACCTGGGAAAAGGAAGTGCTTGTGGCATAAGTGAAGGAAGAAAGAGCTGGCAGCAACTGGATATGAAGATCTAGAGTGGCATTTGTTGGAGAGAAGAAGGGGATGCAAAAAAGATACCTTAATTTATATAAGTGGGTCACGATTAAGCGTAGTCTGTCCCCTCAGCTTCCTGTTAGCGTGGTATTTGAATCCAGCAGAAAAGTTCTAGTGAAAGATGTTCCTTGATATTTTTTTGCTTTGATCCTATCTAACATCTTGAGCTTTCTCAGAAAATGTTCTGTTTTAATTAAAGTTTCTAAAACAGTTTTGTCCTATACTTTTTTTTTTTTAACAAGTGAACAGTTTATTAAGAATTAAACAAAGGTATGGTGTGATACAATACAAGCAAGACACTCAAGATAGGTATAATAGTACTATTCACACAAAAACTTAAATTTCACCTCAAAAAAAAAATCACAAGAAAAAAATTTCACCACAAAAAAAATCACAATTCATTGCTTAAACTTACTGTTTTTCTATGAAAAAAATGGGACATGTGTTCTGAACCTAAATAGGATGACTGTCTGCTAAAATAGAAGATTTAAGTAGAAACTAGATTTATATAATATAATTCAGTATGTTCAGGATAT
>CAUYRH010072752.1:0-11596 GCA_963574655.1 Perodicticus potto
CAGCACGACAAACAGTCGCTGACCGCAGCTCTGCCATTGGATGGAGAGGAAAGCCAGCCCCAAGGAAACACTGAAAACACATATCGTGCAAATATTGTGTGGTTTTGTTTGAGTATAAAATTGGTGAAAGTATTGGTTTTTTTAAATCAGCGGTGATTGATTTTTTTTTTTTGGCTATTTCATTCCATTCTTGACCAAAGCTTCTCTTTAAGTAGTTTATTATTACACTAACTTAAAGGAAAGGGTGAGGGAGATATGTAAATTTGTCCAGTAGAAAATTAAATTAAAATACTGCAAAAAAAAAAATTTTTTTTTCTAATTGCAAACAGAATACATGCTAGCTACACTGCAGAAATACATACAACATAAGGCAAACATTTCCTATAATTCTACTCCCAGAGATAATTACTGTTAAAAGCTTCAAGTTTTTCCCATTTCTTTATATTCATAAATTAATATGTTATTATTTAAATGAAAATTGGGTTCCATTTTTCCTTAAATACTATCTTACTTTTATGCCACTTAACACTGTATCCTTGAAGTATTTTCCTATTAGTACGTATAGTTCTAGCTTCATTATTTTCAATAGTCCTATATTATTCTATTGAATAGATATACCATAATTTATTGAACTAATCCTATTCATGGACAGTTGTTTCAGGTTTTTCACTATTAGAAGTTTCGGTGAAAAAACTGTGGCCATATAGTATGCTGACTTATGTTTTTGAATCAGTCTTTCTTAAAAAATGTGTAAATTTAATAGATTGACATGATGGTATATGTGGCTTCATGTCTTGCTTTACTAGATATCACAAACTTTTCAAATGTTATCAAAATATTTCTGAGTTAAATGTAATATCTATAAAATATTCCATTTCATACAGGTATCATAATATAATGATTCACACATTTGAGAGTTTTAAGTTGTTCCCAAATTTGGTTAGTAGAAGTAATACTGCATTGAATACATACCTATATTTAAAGC
Source organism: Perodicticus potto (assembly GCA_963574655.1). Taxonomy (NCBI): domain Eukaryota; kingdom Metazoa; phylum Chordata; class Mammalia; order Primates; family Lorisidae; genus Perodicticus; species Perodicticus potto. Next base: position 986 of record CAUYRH010072752.1, read on the forward strand.
TTTATTTGCATCCCTGGATAATTTTAGGGAAAATTCCTGGGAATGAAATGGTTGGCACAAGTATTGTGAACATTTTTTAAGGCTCCTGAATATACTAACAAACTACTTTTTGAAAAGCTTGTAGAATTTGCATTTGTGTTAGCAATATTGCTTGTAGAATTTGCATTTGTCTGTCTTGCTGGGCCTTTACCATTAGTTTCTTGTTAATATCATTTTCTGTGCATAGTTAAAAACATAAGTATGATCATAATGTAGAATTTATTCACTGAGTATAGTAATATAAAGAACTTCCTAATGTGTTTCAAATTCTTGGTAAATGTCTTTCCATACAACTACATAGGCAGATCAGGGTTTGGTTCATGCCCTTGTTGTTCAATATTTAATTTCTTAATTTACTGATATAAATGATGAGAGTGTGAACATCTGAAGATATTTTAAAATGTTGCTTTACGTCAGAATAATTCTCTCACTGAATGGACCACAGCAAAGTCTTAGGGGATAAGAAGATGAACAAGGTCTCTGTAGACTGAATTCTTACCCAGAGGTGTTGAGCTGACATAGCCTTGAAGTAATAAAGTATGTTCCGGTATCCCTGTGAGGTAAAGTAAACCACTTCTGGTGCTCTTTCCTTATTTATAGAGAGAAAAATAAACCAGTTGGATCAGTGGCTGTAATTTCAGATACTGGGAGCTCTGCTGATTTGCTTGAAAAAAGGGAATTTATGTGGAATGCCGCCTGCATTTGGAATTACTGCCTAAATAACAGTCTCACTATCCAAGACTCATCTTGCACTGGTTAAGAAGGAAGTTAAACAGGGATGTGCTAAGAATAGTCATTCCTGTTTCTTACAAGTCTTTGATGGTGGCGCGGGTCTCAGACTTCTCTAGGGATGTAGTATTGCTTTGGTATTGCCTTTTGGGAGGAAGAGCTTCAAAGACTTCCACTTGTCCTTCCTACAATGATAGTATATATTGCACAGATCAGAAGGTCAATGTGAAAATTCTGCCAGTGTTGAGGACTCGTGTTTCAATTGCACATTTTTTCTTCAGGAAACAGCTATGGAATAGGCTAATGGTCCCACCAAGCTCACCATGAGGCATACTCACATAAAAACTCTGTTCATGACTCGGCACCTGTGGCTCAACGGGCTAAGGCACCAGCCACGTACACCTGAGCTGGTGGGTTCGAATCCAGCCCGGGCCTGCCAAACAACAATGGTGGCTGCAAAATAGCCAAGGATTGTGGCAGGCGCCTGTAGTCCCAGCTACTTGGGAGAAAGAGGCAAGAGACTTGCTTCAGCCCAGGAATTGGAGGTTGCTGTGAGCTGTGATGCAACAGCACTCTATCCAGGGTGACAGCTTGAGGCTCTGTCTCAAAAAAAGAAAAAAAAAAACTCTGTTCATTGCCTAATCTTGATAAACCCCAAACTTACCATGTGATCAGAGTAGCTTTCTGGATTCCAGTTACTCTCTGTCATAGTTACCCTGATAAATGAACACAAGTCCCTAAGGGGAAGCCTAGGAGGATAATTTAAAGAAAGTACTAGTCATGTTATTGCTGGTGTCCTCTTCAAGAGTATCTTACCTCCCCTTTTCTTTCTTTCTTTTTTTTGGGGGGGAGGGAGGTAAAGAGTCTCACTCTGTCTCCTGGGCTAAGTGCTATGGTATCAGCCAGCTCACAGCAACCTCAAATCCCTGGGTTGCTGTGAGCCCCCGTCTCTCAAGTAGCTAAGACTCTGGGCACACATCACTACCACTGGCTAATTCTTTCTATTTTTAGTAGAGACAAGGTCTCACTCTTGCTCAGGCTGGTCTTGAACTCCTGAACTCAAGGAATCCTCTCACCTTGGCCTCACAGAGTGTTAGGATTATAGGCATGGGCCACCATGTCTGGCCTTTACTTCTCCTTTTCTTCAAGGAGCTCTCGGTCCATAAATTTATTCGGGATGGGAATTAGGTTAGGAGCAGTGACATTCAACTATGGAGGCTTTAAGTGAAGCCTATATTTGCAAGGAACTTCATGCACAGTTTGATCGTAGAGTCTATGTAATCTAGAACCATTCTAATTATTACTCTTATCCTGCTGCTTGTTATCAGAATCATGTCCACCTTGCTTTTTTAAGTACTCGCCCCATAAACCCCATTGAAATTAAGGAGCTCATTTCCATGGCAGAATCACCTACCTGCACCCTCATGTTGCTGAAAACAGTCACCACAGCACTTGAAAATTCTGACATATCCCTCATCCTTGTACTTCTCCATGCTGTAATGCAGGGAATGTATTCAGACTCCTCTTATTGGACATAGTCAAAGGATAACTGGATTTGATAAATACATTCTAACATTCCTACAGTCCTTCCTGTATTTAATACAAAAAAATTCTTGCAATTTCATTCCATTTAGTGTTGCCCACAACTGAGTTGAGCTTTCTGATAATTGAGAACACAAACTATTAGAATCACTACCATCTGCTTGAGTATCTATCAATAAGCTGTGATCTATCTTGAATTATTCCACTTTTCCCCTAACACTTTCAGAATGCATTATTGTTGATATCCTTTAGATTTTTGTCATATAAATAAAGAAAATTATTTTGTTGTATGAGCCTTCTCCTTGAGCTTGACTTGGCAATCGACCTCCAGGCACCTTTTGGGATTTGACCCTTATTATAGATTCAGAGGAAAATAAGCAGTGATAGAAAAGGGGCATGAGGCATTCTGGCCACCTCCTATGATCTTTTTTTTTTTTGAGACAGAGCCTCAAGCTGTCACCCTGGAGAGAGTGCCGTAGCATCACAGCTCACAGCAGCCTCCAATTCCTGGGCTCAAGCAAGTCTCCTGCCTCCGCCTCCCAAGCAGCTGGGACTACAGGCGCCCCCCACAACACCTGGCCATTTTTTGGTTGCAGCCGTCATTGTTGTTTGGCGGGCCCGTAATGGATTGGAACCCGCCAGCTCAGGTGTACGTGGCTGGCGCCTTAGCCCGTTGAGCCACAGGTGCTGAGCCAACCTCCTATGATCTTTAAGCAAAGGACAATCTTGTCAGATATGTGGGTTGGAAGATTCTACTTTTGCTTGTAAAGTATGCTCAGTGGAGTTTGGAGTAGTTTAAGTCATCCAAATTTTTTTCTATTTCCCCATTTCAGTTCTTGAGAGTAAGCCTGCACATATAATTCACTTTTTTTGTTTTTTTTGACACAGAGTCTCAAGCTGTCACCCTGGATAGGGTGCCATGGCATCATCATAGCTCACAGCAATCTCCAATTCTAGGACTCAAGTGATCCTCTTACCTCAGTTTTTCTATTTTTAGTAGAGATGGGGTCTCGCTCTTGCTCAGGCTGGTCTTGAACTCATGACCTCAAGCAATCCACCTACAATGGCCTCCCCAGAATGCTAGGATTATAGGCGTGAGCCACCGAACCCAGTGGTGCAATTCACTTTGTAATTTTACAATCTATAGGTATGAATCTTGACTTTGCTTTTATGCTACTTTAGTTCTGCAGCTACAATCTTTTTTTTTTTTCCTTTGAGACAGAGCTTCAAGCTGTGACCCTCAGTAGAGTGCTGTGGCATCATAGCTCACAGCAACTTCCAACTCCTGGGCTTAAGTGATTCTCCTGCCTCAGCCTCCCAAGTAGCTGGGACTACAGGCGCCTGCTGCAATGCCCAACTATTTTTTGGTTGTAGTTGTCACCGTTGTTTGGCAGGCCTGGGCTGGATTTGAACCTGCCAGCTCTGGTGTATGTGGCTGGCTCCCTCAGCCACTTGAGCTACAGGCACTGAGCCTGCAGCTAAAATCTTAAAAATGCCCTTAGCACAGTTGAAGACACAGCTCTTGGTTGTCAAAACCAAGCCAAGAATTGTGATATGTCATTATCTTTCTTTAAGTTCCTTTGGTACCTCAAGAAGGAACCATTTGTTCAGGATGAATACTTGAGCCTAAGAGTTTGAGGTTGTTGTGAGCTATCATAATGCCATGGCACTTTACCCAAGGCAACAGATTGAGACTGTCTCAAAAAAAAAAAAAAGTAGCATGTCCACAGTTTATAAAACAGCATTTTTCATTGAACTTTGCAAGCTAATTGTAAAACTGATAGAACTACATGACCCAGCAATTTCACTCCTAAGTTCACATCAAAGAGAATGGAAAATATATGTCTACACAAAGACTTGTAAGCAAATTTTAATAGCATTAATATTCAGAACAGTCAAAAAGTAGAAACAACCTAAATGTCTGTCAACTGATGAGTAAATGAAATATGGATATTCTGAAACAAATAATATCCAGCCATGAAAAGAAACGAAGTATTGATATATGCTATGAGGTGAAGAAACCTTGAAAACATTACCCTATGTGAAAGAGACAGACACAAAAGGCCATATATTGTCCAGCTACACTTATATAAATGCACACAATAGACAAATATGCACAGACAAAAAGCAGGTTGCCAGAGGCTGAGGTAAGGAAATGGGCAGTGATTGCTAATGACATAAGTTTTTTGAGGGGGAAGTGAAATGCTCTGGAATTAGATCACGATGGTGGCTATACATGTATAACCTTGCAACTATACTAAAAGCCAATAAATCATACACTTGAAAGGATTAATTTCATGGTATGGGAATTATATCTTCATTTAGAAAAATTTAAAAACTGATAGGAAGAAGCAAATGCCAATTGCAAAGAATATGAAGAATTCCATAGAGAGAGGGGGTGAGGGGAACTTGGCTTTCCACAGATTGATCTATATTACAAAGTTACAGTAATTGCGATACTATGCTATTGGTAGGATGGTTAGTAAGTAGATCAGTTGAACAGAACAGGAAACCTAGAGGCAGTTCCAAATATACATGGATTAGACTCAGTGGTTCTCAACCTTCCTAATGCCGCAACTCTTTTAACACAGTTCCTCACATTGTGGTGTTATGGTTGGGGGTCATCACAACACGAGGAACTGTATTAAAGGGTTGCGGCATTAGGAAAGTTGAGAACCACTGGATCAGATGATCACTGTGGTGTTACACATCGGTGAAGAAGTGGTACAAATATGCAATACGTGGCCCTGGGATCATCATTTACCAATATATTACGTATAACCCAAATTCCAGGTAGATTAATGATATGAATGAGAAAAGAAAAATTTTAAATTTCAATAACAAAATACAGGGTAAGCATTTTATAATTTTGATATAGGATATGATTTATTAAATAAGGCATGAAATATACAAATTGAAAAGACTGATACATTCGATAATATTAAAAAATTTAAAATACAAAAATCTATTGTAACCAAATTATAACAAAATTAAAAGGCAAGCTACAGATAGGGATAATACATTTGCATATCATTTGTTCATTCATTCATCAAATATGTATACTTTTTTTTTGAAACTAAGTCTCACTCTGTCACCCTGGGTAGAGTGCTGGGTGTCGTCACAACTCACAACAACCTCAAAGTTCTGGGCTTAAACGATCCTCTTGCCTCAGCCTCCCAAGCAGCTGGGACTACAGTCATTTGCCACAGTGGCCAGCTAGTTTTTCGACTTTTAGTAGAGACAGGGTCTTGCTCTTGCTCAGGCTTCAGTCTGGTCTCGGACTCCTGTGCTCAAAGGATCCTCCTGCCTCAGCCTCCCAGACTGCTGGGATTACAGGTGTGAACAAGTATGTATTAAGTGTGCATTATGTGGCAGATGCTATGCTAAGCAGTGGGGATACTACAAGTAACAAAAACAGACACAAAACTCTACATACATGGAGTTTATCCCTATATGATAGAGAAAACAATAATATATGGTAAAATATATTTTATGTATGATAAAATACAAAAGGGAGATAGGAAGCACCAGGAAGCATATGGGTTATCACTTCAGGAAGGATTGCTAGGAAAACGTATTAGTTTTCTATTGCTGCCTTAACGAATTATTGCTAACTCCGTGGCTTAAGGCAACACGAATTATCTCATAGTTCTGGAGGTTGAGTCTAGAAAGGGTGTTATTTGGCTAAAATTAGGTATCAGCAAGGCTAGTTTCCTGCCTAGGGCTCTAGGTACAACCCTTGTCTTTTCATTCCTTGGCTCATGGTGCCCTCAGCCAGCAATCTCATCTCTGCTTTCATCACGTCCTTCTCTGTCTCTCCTACCTCCCCTTTTCACTTAAAAGGACACTTGAGATTGGGCCCACCTGGAAAATCCAGGATAATCTCCTACCTTGGGATCTTTACCTTAATTACATTTGCAAGGCTGTTTTTGCCATTATAGTAACATATTCATGAGTTTTGGAGATTAGAATGTGGATATCTTTGGGGGCCATTATTTGGGCTACCACAGATGAACCCCAGGAAAAGGTTAATTTCTGTGAAGATATGAAGGACAGAGCAAGAAATCTGTGGGAAGAGCAATCTAAGCACAAGGAACACCTAGCTGGCTCTAAGTAAGACCCTGAGACAAGACTTTGGCCTATCAAGTTTAAGAACAGTAGGTCAAAGAGGAGAGAGGAAAGATGGCAAGCAGTAGGTAAGAACAAGATAGCAGAGTGGTAGTTGGGCCACATTATGTAGGGCCTTGTAATAACTTTGGCTTTTACTCTGGGGGAAATGAGAGCTCTTCCAGATTTTAAGTAGTGGAGTGACGTTATGTTTAGTTGGAATTACTCTACCTGCTGTGTGGGAGAATGACTGAAAGTTGGGCAAAATTGAAAACAGGAGACCGATGTATCAGTTAGCTATTGCTGCATAACTCCAAACCATCCCCAAACATATGAACTTAAAAAACAAGTTATTTTTCATAATTCTGTGGGTTGGTTGGATGGATCCTTTGCTCCATAGTGGTAACTGCGGGGGTCATGATGTAATTGCTTTCAAAAGGAAGCTCGGCTGGGACACGAATGTCGAAGATGGCTCCAGTCATGCTTCTGGTGCCTCAGGTGGGGGCTAGAAGGCACGGAGGCTGGTCAGGCCTTGCTCTCAAAGAGGATAAACATATTTTTTACACGGTGGCTCCCAAGAAAGCCAAAGTGGAAGCTTCCAGGCCTCTTAAGGGTCAGGCCCCGAACTGGCCCAGCATCCCTTTCTCCACATTTTGTTGGTCAAAGCAACCCAAAAGGGCAAACCGGTTTCAGGAAGAGAGCAAACACTATTTCTTGATGAGAGGGACTGACGTCTGTATACAGCTAGGAGGCTACTGCAATATTTCAGATGACAGATGATAGTAGCTTGAGCTACGGTGGTAATAACAGAATTTGGGGAGAGTGTAATTCGATTATGTTTTGAAGGTAGAGACAATAGAATTTGGAAATGAATAGTATCAGAGCCTGGAAGGGCTGCTGTAACAAAATACCATACACTGGGTGGCTTAAACAACTCAAGTTTATTTTCTCAACAGGTTTGGAGATTGGAAAGGGTGGGATCAAGTTACCAGCATGGTTGTTTTCTGGTGGGCACCGTTTCTCTGGCTTCCAGAGTCTTCACATGTCCTTTTGTTGGGGTGTGTACATGGAAAAAGAAAGAAATCTTTCTCTCTCTTCTTGTAAGGCCACCAAACCTAATGGATTAGAACTATATCCTTATGACTTCATTTAACTTTAACTATCTCCTAAAAGAAATAGGGTATACTGCTAAAGAGGCAGATTTTAAGGGATGATTTTAGTTTTGAACAGGATAATTTTAAGATACATGTTAGACACTTAAGATACTGACTAGGTAATTTGACATGAGTTTGGATTGGATATATGAATTTTCTGAACTGGGGATCCAAAATGGGGAATTTTTACACTGTAGACAGCATTTTAAACCAGAGGAGAGGGATACACAAGAGATGTCGTATAATGAAGAATAGAGCTTGTCTGGCGCAATTCAGTGTTAAAATTTCGGGGAGATGGGAAGGAACCAAAAAGGACCGAGGAGAACTGGTTAGTGAGGTAGAAGTCAAAAGAAAGTGGTGTCTGGTAGTGACACAAAGAATGACAACTATTTTAAGTGATGCTTCAAGTTCAAGTGAGATGAACAGTAAGAACCGCCCATCAGATTTAGCAATGCAGAAGTCATTAGGAATCTTGACGAGGGCAGATTCCGAGTAATGATGTGGTAGAGATGGATCAAGAAGAATGGGAGGAGGAGAGATAGAATAGGAGTATTACTACAAAGAGGAGCAGAGAAATAGCGTGGAAGCTGGAGGCAGATGTGGTATCAAGAGATGTATTCTAAGATGGAAAATATGACAGCATTTCTATGGTGATGACAATGATATGGTTAAGAGCAAAAGAAAAATAATAATATAGGAGATGGGGGAGAATTAGTGGCACACAGAAAAGGGAAAACATCCCAGGTATTGGCGTGGCTCACTTCTCTACTTCTGTCAAATCTATGGCCACGTGCCCTTCTCAGTGAGGACTTTTCTGACCGTCCTATCTCAATTGGAATGCTCAATCCCAACCCCAAGCAATGCTATGGCTCCTCTCTTTTGTCTTCACTTCTTTTTTCTCTACAGGAATGATCACTTTCTAATGCTATATACTTATTTATTTTGTTCTTGTCTCCTCTCACTAGAAAATAGTCTTCACGAGAGCTAGGATCCCTAACCCTTCGGAAAGTACAGTGGTTCTCAACCTTCCTAACTGCCGCAATGTTACAAATGGAACAAAGGGGTCATGACACACAGGTTGAGAACTGCTGGAATAGTACATGCTCAATAAATATTTATTGAATAAATAATAAGTATAGACTGCCCTCTATAGCACCAGTCACATTGCCAGGCATAAACTAGCCACAAAAATATTTATTAAAATACTGTCAAACCTGTAAAGTACTTACATTAGTCCCAGGCATAAATTATGCAGAAAATATTTGTTGAAGTATTGTCAGTTCTGTTAAGTACTTTACATGTTTTTATTATAAATACATTTAAGTCATATTGTTTAACATTTTCTCCTTATAATAACAATATAGTATCTTTATCTCCATGTATACAGTGTTATTTATAAGACTTGAAAGGAACATTTCTTATCTCTTTGAAAAAAAAATTTTTAACAGGCTCGGCGCCTATGGCTCAACCGGCTAAGGTGCCAGCCACGTACACCTGAGCTGGCGGGTTCAAATCCAGCCCGGGCCCACCAAACAACGATGGCTGCAACCAAAAAAAATTTAAAAAATGGCCAGGCGTTGTGGCGGGCGCCTGTAGTCCCAGTTACTTGAGAGGTGGAGGCAGGAGACTCGCTTGGGCCCAGGAATTAGAGGTTGCTGTGAGCTGTGATGCCACAGCACTCTATCCAGGGTGACAGCTCGAGGCTTTTTATAAAAAAAAAAAAAAAAAAAAAAAGAAAAGAAAAAGAAAAACTCACTGCTTTATCTAGAGTCAAATATGGGTAATCAGAATTCCGCAGAAGTGGTTAAGAACATCCAGAGGTAAGGTCTTACTGAAAATCTTTCCTTTCCTTTGACTTGGGGTGGTAGTCTTTCTTTAAAAACAAACAAAAAACTGTTTTTGCCAAGTACCAAAAACCAACTGATTGCATTTGAAGCAATAAAGCAAGGAGACAGGGTAGGGATACAAGTTGCCACACAGGTTGAAAGCTATTTCCTGACAAAGGAGTTGTGACACGTAGGGAAGCCTGGGGTAAATGCATATGCAAATAAGCGCTGGGAAAATGCTCCAGGGATTCACCTCCATTAAGTACTTTGAGTGTTCATTACAGGTTATAAAACTTAGTGTTCTAATCATTGCATTTATGGGAAGCAGTGAAAAGCAGTTTAATGTAGCTGATCAGGCTAAGGGTGTGGTGCCTGGAGAAAGAAAAGACGTGATGCTCATCAGGTTTGGGGAGGTTGGGATCTTGGGAGCTGCTATTCCAGGAGAGTTAGCCATAAAACACATATTAAAGGGAAAAATACCCTTTCTCCAGATTATGGTACAGTAAGTGTCAACTCTTAAAATGTTTGTAACTACCGGCTTCCTTGGATGGGGGTGGTATCTCATTAAAACCAGTAGATTTATATTAGACTTACCTTTTTTTATGGCATTGTCAAGTCCTAATAGAAGAGTTGAGGGATACTGGTGGATGTAGTGAGGGTCAAACATCACACAAACTCAGGAGATTGGCTGACATCCACAAGGCAATTAATTCATCAAGCAAGGTTGATGAATTAAGGCAGCGGTTCTCAACCTGTGGGTCACGACCCACAGGAACTGTATTAAAGGGTTGCAGCATTAGGAAGGTTGAGAACCACTGCATTAAGAATCGGGCCAATCTGGCTTGGCACCTGTGGCTCAACTGGCTAAGGCGCCAGCCACGTACACCTGAGCTGGCGGGTTCGAATCCAGCCTGGGCCCGCCAAACAATGGCAATGACAGCAGCCTGTAGTCCCAGCTACTTGGGAGGCGGAGGCAAGAGACTCGCTTGAGCCCAGGAATTGGAGGTTGCTGTGAGCTGTGATGTCACCGCACTCTATCCAGGGTGACAGCTTGAGGCTCTGTCTCAAAAAAAAAAAAAAAAAAAAAAAAAGAATCGGGCCAATCAATTCACTTATTCAGCAGATACCATGAGTGCAACTTACTATTTTACATTAGAGTTGGAACCCAGAATAGAAAACCTTTCTAGGTCACACTTGTGCCTTGAAGTTCCTGC